>JAQGFW010006406.1:0-12827 GCA_030463445.1 Euplotes aediculatus
CCCCAAAACCCCAAAACCCCAAAACCCCAGATATATAATTAGATATTGAAATTAGAATAAATTATTTGTTTCTTCCGTTATTCATTAAATTCCTTAGAGCCTAAAAATAGTTAAGTACAAGCTTACATTATCTATTTCTGTTTTGTTTTTATACTTTGAGCTGGATCCAATCAGCAAATTCAAAAATTTAAGAGCACTTTCACTTCCATAAACTGCGATATGCTTGACTCCTTGAGAAATAAGCATTTTTGAGTTTTCAAGAAGTTCTGTGTATTGATTCTTGACATCAGCAGAAGTATTTTCGAAGAATCAGGAGAGATATTTATAAGTTAATTCTACAATCTCACCAACGTCTTCAAACTTAGTTAGATTATTAAGAATTAACAGACATATCTTTTTATTCAAGACAGTCATTTGCTCTTCCTTTGGATCCTAAAAGAAATAAGTTGAAGTTACAAGATATCTTACGTTATGAAAAACATTAACAGTTCTTCTGTCAAGGATGTTAAAGTCTGCGTCTTCATTCTTTTGGCTTGAAGATATCTCAAGTAAAAGTGTTTTCATGCATAAGCTGATGATCACGCCAATTATTGAGGATCTTCCCTCTCTATTATGATTTAAAAGAAAGAATGCTTACAATTTAACTTTTCTTTGCTCATCACGAGGCTTTGTTTTCTCATCTGGATTTTGAAGAAGTTTTGAAAGTCCAAGTTCAGAAAGCTTAAATCCTTGTCATATTTCAATAAAATTGCAACACAACTGCTTAATCCTGAGTCGAATATCAAGATCGATTTGGATTCATTTTTGATGTAAAATTTGAATAATTAGCGAAACTAAATAGCTGACGAAAAAGAATTTATAAATAATCATTTTCTTTTTAGAATTGTTTCCTTTTGAATTTAGCTCTAAAAGTTCATCCTCCCTAAAATCATTACAAAGCTTGATAACAAATGTTTTCATCATGTCTTCAGTCATGAATGATTCAATTTCTATTTCTTCCTTTCTTGATTTATGTAGAACATAGCCAATAAAGCTTTGGAAATTATAATAATTCGTATTTTCAGAATCACTTGAAATGCACGAGGAAACCCTAAAGAGTTATTAGTAACTTCATACCAGAATTTTGTTTGGCTACTTGCTTCAAAATTCATAATCCGCTTCATTGGAACTTTAAAAGATAGCAAAATTATTATTTTGAGTGAAACACAAATAATATCGTCATCTTTGGTTTTTGTGAGTAAAGCGATAACGTTACTTATAATATTGCAGTCAATCAGCATCATATTGAACTCATTTGTTGAGATATCATTCCAGTGCTAAATCGTTAAGAATTAAATTTACCTTTTGAGCCATTGGAATTGGCTCTGTTTTTGACTCCTCCTGTTCACTTTTCATATTCGGATTGTTGATGTTAATTTGCAATAATAAATTAAACACAGAATACAATGAAAAATAAGTGATATCTGATTCATTACTGTTTCTAGGTCTATAAATTGTAATACATTTTGCATTACCTTATCTTTGTGGAAAGGTGATTGATAAGTGAATGGATATTTCCTTTACCTTCAGTAGGAGATGAGCTCTTATCACTTGATGAGTCTTGGGAATCTGAATCAGAAGAATCAGAAAGCGAATCTTCTTGCTTTTCCTCCTTATCATTAGTCTGGCTTCGATTACTTTGCTTGACCTTCAGATCATTTTCACTTTGACCTGATTCTGCATGTTTAATTGTTTTTGTTGATTTACTTTTAACTTTTGAATCTAATGAAATTTTCGAGCTCTTTTCTGACATTGAGCTTTCTGAAGAATTTTCTTGTATTGTCTTCTGCTCAATGTCGTTATCAACTTGATGAGAAATAGATTCGAGCTTTAAAATAGGAGTTGGCTCTGGAATTGGAGGCATAATCTTTGGGTTCCTATCTTTTAGAATTTGCAATGGAAGTTTGGACAAACCTCTTGTTGCAAGCCTTTGCTCTTCTTGTAAATCAGATTGGATAAAGTACAATAAAAAGTCAAAAAGTTTAAAGTCATTTTCTCGTAATAGATCTGCATCAAGATCAGATATCTCCATAAAATTCAGGATTATTTTGAGAGAATAAACTCTCTTTTCATATTTTCCTGATTCAAGCTTTTTGATGAGTAATGGTATTGCCTCAATCTTTCGTAAATGGTTAATTGTAAGTTTGTATAGTGAAATTGAGAATAAGCAGAAAAGTCCAAGGTTGTGAATTGATTTTGTATCTGAATGTAGCATCTCCTTTAATAGTTCCAATCTAAACTTAAGTTATCTTTTTGCTTACCAAACATCGTTTATTGACTTTGGATTAAAATAAATCATTTTTATAAACGAATGGATTGAATTTTTAATTGTCTCATCACTATTTGTTGATTGGAGTATCATAAATTTAGTTGAAGCAATAATCTTTTGAAGATAAATCTCCTCTTCAGAGTTTTTGAGGATTAAAGTTCAAAAATCGATAATATTAATTAAATATTTTGAAGGGAGCTTCTCAAAGTTATCAATAGTTGTGTTTATCTCAAACATTAAATTAAGAATTCTATTGCTTTCTTTAATAAGGTTTGTATTAATTTTGAAGTATTCTAAATAAAACTCATATAGAGAATGCTTTATATTTTCAGTGATTTTTGAAAGGTTTGACGGAATTTTGAAACCGTTTGTAATAAACTTTACTAATTTGCGTTTGATGCTATCAATTTTTCATCTTATCAACGCTTTCATTATAGATAATACATGGAGAATCTTTTTGTGAAGGAGGTTCTAAATATATTAAAAAGTATAAAACTTACATTATCTTTATCATCTTTGTCTTCATCTTCAGATTTATTCATTTCAGACTCAGAATGATCAGCAGCTTTTCTCTCACTCTCTTCTTCTTGATAAGATACAGAATTATCCATATCTTCACCATAAGTTTCAAATTTGCACACTTCAAGAAGAATATCAACATCGACCTCAGGAAGCTGATCAAGTTTGACTTTGTTTTGCTGCAGTGCTTCTTCAAAATTCTTTAAAAAGGCAACTTGTTTGCTTAGAGGTGCTCCTTTAACTGATTTAAGCTCTTCTGAGTCGTACTGTAAAATGTAACTGTATTTCTGAGAGTTGTTTTTGATCATATTTTCAAATAAGTCATTTGCAATATTTTTAATCTCCTTATTTTCATTATCACGAAGTTTACTGCTATTTAAAAGAGACAACAAGTGAAGGGACAACAAATCGCTATGAAACCTTGCATCTGAAGATAAATGTAAAAATATCTTAATTATGATCATTACCATATCATTGATTCCTTTGTCCAAAGCTACTTTTAAAAGCTCCATAAGATGCTTTGCGGTGTCCTTTTTAGAAATAATTTCTTCTAATTTTCCAATCTCAGAACCATTCAGAATAATTTCAAGCACTCAGATTATATACTGATTGCACTTAAAACTATTATTGTGGGTGATGGAATGGAAGTAATCAAAAAGAGCTTTAAATTTATCGAATTTAGAGTTAAATATTTGAGTGCAGTTTGCTCTTCTATTCACAGATGAAAGACGACTTAGAATCATAACCGTCATTCAAAGAGACATTCGCAATCCATCAAGTTTAGTTAATGCATAATCTTCATTTTCAAAATAAAATGGATTAATTTCTGTATTATCTTCTGTTGTAGCTTTTTCCTCTTCCTCTTCATTTGTGTCTTTGTTTAGACTAGAGGACGATTTATGCTTTGAGATAACTTCATAGTTCTTTTCTGAAAGATTAAGTGGGATAGGTTTGCTATTGATCGATCCTTCTTCAATTACAATTTGCCCTCTTTGCTCTACTCCAAGAGCTGACTTTTCTTTTGCTTGAACAGAATTTGCAAGCGGTCAAGGCTCAATTAAGTAGTGGTAGTCATCTTCCATTGTGAGCACATATCTAAAATTGTAAATGTTCATTAAAAATTCAATAACTATTTCTGAAGTCTCTGGAGTCGAAGGCTTGATCTCAGATATATTATATAGAATGTAAAGCAAACGCAAATGGATTTGAGGATCTTGCTCAAATGAAGCTCCATTTAATATGAGCTTTAAATCACCATTTGATGCTATTATTTTTGGATCAAAAATTAATTGAGGATCGTATCTTATAATTATTTTTGTCATTGCTAAAAGTCAGTACTTATGCGTTTTTCTTGATAACTCCTCTTGCTTCACGTTTGTATACATCTTACTATCCAAACTGTTTAGAATATATGTTAGAACTTGTATTAGTTGGAGAACACAATCTCGATTTAGTGTTTTTGATAATATTTTAAGCTTTGGATCTGTCAGTCTTAGAATTCAAGAAGCAATCATAAATTTGACTGGAATTTTAGTATTGCTGATGATTGAAAGACAAACCTCGAACAGATTTATTCATCTTTCTTGATCTTCTCCAGAGAGTAATATATTTGTAACTATACTTTCCATTCTGTTATCTGTGAGTAGATCTGCAGTGAATATTACAAATTTTGAAGCATTAGCTAAGATTACTGAGATCGATTTCAGAATGTGTTTGTTATCATGAATATCAATCATTGATGCAATTGTATAAATTACGTTGCTATTATTTAACATATCATGTAGTTCAACATACTTTAATAAGTAATCAAAGAAATCGATTACATAAAGAAGAATTTCTAAAACGAGTGGATCATTATTTTTCCTTATGATTATTTTTCAAAAATTCTGAGCAAATATCAAAGAACTCACTGTATTCTTTCATTAAACTTCATGATCATATCAGTGAATGAAGATCAACCTTTTTCATTTGACATATTATCTTCATAATATAGTAGAATCAAAGGTTTTCTTTTGATATTTTTCAAGCTTCTAAGATAAACAAAAATATATTTTTGAATACAGTTGCACTACTATCAATCGAAGACTTGCTATTAAAATTTGTATTCATTGATTGTGGATCTTTCTCAGCAAAATGTAAAGGAAGATATCTTAAGTGAGCAAGAACCTTTACAATTTTATACCAAGTAGTCCTGTTGAAGTATGTTTTATCGAGCTTTGTAATTTCAGTAAGCTTTAAAGTAATGTCTTTTTCAATCTTGTCAATGTTCTTTGTTACAAGTAACTCGAGAATTATTGCATATTTTGAAATATACCATATTTTATATCTTTTGTCAATCTCTTTCGCATTTGGACACTTTATCAATCTATTTGTGAAATTCTCTATCCAAGTCTTAACTCTTGCTGGTTTTCTATTTTATATGTTAAGATTATTCGCTTACAGTTGCTTGCTAATCGAATTAAATCAGATTATAATGTTAACAACAATAATTGCAATATCATCGTGATCTGAATATTTTTGTAAGAGTTGATCTGAAATACTAATCATTTCGCCATGATTTCGAACCATATCTTGGATAGTTCTTTTATCGTTTTCTTTTGTGCTAAGTTCATAACAATTTTTAATGATCTTCATTACATTCTGAATAGAAGAAAGTTGGTGAATAAGTTCTTCTACATCCATCTCGTCATATTTGATTTGCTTTCCTTGGAAAATATAATCCAGTCCTACCTCTGGAATATTCGCATCTATTAAGTTCTGAACACTCGGAGGGAATTTCGATAGTTTGTTAATAAAAATCAATAGTGTCTCGATAAAGTACTCATATTGTTGTTCTTTAATATGAGATGTGATGAATTCGGATATGCTTTTCATTAGCTCTTTACTTCCTTCTGCTATTTGCTGAATTAATTGATTGTTGAGTGACACTTTCTGAATTATAATAGTAAGGTAGTTCATTTCCTTCACTCCATTTCCATTTATTTGTTTTGACCGTGAGGAGTTATTGTTCCATTTGGATATAAACTTAGCAATGAGCTTTGAAATTTCCTGTAAGAACTCTTCAATTTTAGAATCATTCCATTGGTTAATTAAAATTGTAATCAACCTAAAAGCTCATTGTTGCGATAAAAACGAAAGATCATCAAAGACCTCGTTTATTTTCGAAAAGAGTTCCATGAGATCCATTTCCTCAAGACTTTCAATGTTATGCTTGCAAATGTTGATGAGAGCTAAAAATTAAAAATCCTAATACTTACATTTTAAAGCGATTTCATGAATTACTGAGTCTTCTGGGGATGAATTAATTCCAAGCATCGTTATTGTTCTTTTAATAATAATTTCTGAATCAGCATATTTGATTTTACACACTTCATCTTCTGCAGTGAGGTTGTAGATAATCGAAAACAGCTTTTTGATAATTGAACTATTCCCATCATAGTTTTTAAGATGCTTTTCAAGCAAATGAAAAATAACATTCATTTTTATATCTTGAATGAATACTAAGTACTCTTTGTAGTGGGAGATAGTGTAGAGAAATGATACTATTCACTCGTCTAATTCAACTTGATTAGTAAATATAAAGAAGATTACAATAGCATTTCCAACTGTATCTGCATTATTTAGTGTTTTGTCCAAAGCGAACTGTTCAATGTTCATTAAATTTGTGAGCGTGAACAATGCATCAATATTTACACTTGCAGGAATAGCTTTATTTAAATATATAGCCTCTTTTACAAAGCTAATAACTCTTTCAATTTCTACTTTATCACTTGGATTTGTATTATCTCAGAATATAACAGCAACTAGTTGAGAAATGAGTCTTAGTGCATGAATAACAACTTTAATATTAGCTTCTATTCCCATTTGAAGTACTTCAGATGCAAATTTAATTAGGTATTTAAAAATCTCTTTAATTTCAGAAACATTAAAAAGCTCTTTTTCATCTTTCAAGTTAAAAATAATTTCACTGGCTATTACCTTCAGTGAATAAGAATATACTCTTTGTTCAAATTCAAAATCTCCTCTCAGAATTTTAATAAGGAATTGAATGCAGTCTTTAACAGTGATTAGCACAACAAGATATGGGCTTTTTAAGCTTTGTGATCATTCAAAAATTGCAGTTAGTAGATATTTAACTTCTAAAAAGTTTGTTGTATCTAATGACTCAATCAACTTCCTGAGTGTATATACCAAAGCTTTAATAAGATTACTTGTGATCTCTTTCTCGTTTGACGGATTTTGTCCTTTTGTTTCTGATTCATTCTTTGAACTTTTGTCCTCAGAATACATAAAGTTAAAATACTTAGAGATTTCAGAAAACAAATCAACTCTTGTCTTGTAATCAATATTTTTATTCTTGCAGGCCAATGTATGAATATGCTTCATATCAGAATGAATCAGCTTAAAATTCAAATTGTTCAGAGCTAAGTTTACTACACCAAAGAGTTCAATTCTTGGATCCTTTGATTCTTCAGATTTATTTAAATTGTGTTTAAATTGAGTGTAGAATCCAAGTTCTATTATTTTCTTGTGATTGCTTTCTTTACTGGTTGCTGCAACAACAAATATGATAATTTTTGCTTTTACCTTTTCATCAAGTTGTTCTTCATCTAAAGAATATTAAAAATAGAACGTACTGGTTGCTCTGTAAAGCTCTCATAGTTTCTTCAAACTTCCTTGGTCAAATTCAATTGCTGATTTCAAAGTAAGAGAGATATTAAAAAGAATATTTATAATAGAAAGGCAATTCTCATGTCCTATTTTTTCCTTAAAAATAGTAAGCATGCTTTTATATAACGAATTTATTTGCTGTATATTTTCTCGAACCTTTTCTATTGAAGTTGAATTTTCCAAAAAGTTTAAGTAGTATATAAGAATTCCATCTCTTGTTTCAGATTCTTGCTTTTTAATAACATCGCAGATTTGAGCAAATTTCGAGAACTGCTTAATATGTTTGATAAATAAGTCAAGTTTTAGCACACTATTCTCTTCATTTTCAGATTTTGAGTTGTCTTTAAGTAGGCTGTCCTCAATCTTTTTGTTCGCCTCAAGATTTTGGAGTTCTGCAGAGATCCTGCTTAAGGCTAAAGTTCAAAGTTCAAGAGTCTCTGGATCTTTAGAAGTGAGCTTGTCAAACACAAATAGCATGAGCTTCTCATTTGTTAGAACGTAAGAACAAGAATCCTGATACCTTGTAAACAGAGTTATAAGTTCTAGAATAATATCAATAATCTGTTTATGAGTTGACTCAAGGATGTAGTCGTTTAGTATAGATCACAATAGCTCAACTAACTTTGTGCTTTTACTACTCTCAATTAGATTATAGAACAAGATTAAGCTTGAGTAAAGCAAATTGTTAGCAATAATCAGTTCTTCATCTTTTGAATACTTCTTGATGTTCATAATAATATCTGTAGCAAAATCGATATAGGCTGTAAAGTTTGTATTTCCAGCATTAGAAACGGACACGTCAGAGTTTGTTTCAACTTTATTCAAAATGCTTGCATTAATCTTTGCAATTTCTGTATTGAAGTCGAAGCTCTTATCTGTTGAATCTCGAAGTGTGATCATATTGGATACGATAAGTAGGACGATTGATTTAGTGACTCTGATCATGCGTTCAGGCTCGAACTTATTGTTTTCAAGCAGTTTGACATCTTTATCGGTCATTCTTATGATTTTAAGTAAGTATTTCATAATTTTAGATTTCTGCAGAGACCGACAAATGTTCGCATTCATTGATAGTTTTAAAATTGTGATGAGCACAGCAAGAATAGAGATCAACTGAGTAGTCTCAGGCCTGAAATTTAGTATGTTCATCATTGCCTTTATACACTTGTCTGATATGATAAATCACTTGAAGTTGTCAGAGTCTGACAAATTCGCAAGAAATATTGCTATTTGCTCAGATATATACGGATTATTTGAATCATGAGATAGTAAGTTCAAGAATTTCGGTAAGAAAGAATTTGGCTTGTTTGCTCCAAGTGAATTAATTTCATCAAAGTTTTGATTTATATTTTCATCTATTAAATAAAATTATCGTTATTTATAAAGTTAACATTATTATTAATAAAGAATAAAAGTAGTAAGGTATGATTATACAAAAATTGACAAATTCTTACATTTGTTTGTATCTGAGTATTTAATAGAATCTTGTTGAGTTAAACTGTTTAGAAGATTATAAGAATATTGCTCATCTCTTCAGAGATTTGAGAAAATAATAGATAAAGCAAGAATAAAATCTTTTCGATCAGATTCTTTAAGTTCATTCTTGTGCCAATCAGGCATGGCAAATTTACTGCGTGGTATTAATAAATCGTTTTCTTTCTCTTCATCTTCATAATGAACTTGATGCTTTTCTTCTTCAGTGTCAAACCAACCATTTCTTGCCATGCTATTGAGTTTATTCTCAATGCTCTGAACAATAGTCTTCTCTTTTAAAATATGTTCTCTCTGATCAAAAGAAAGAATTGCAAGCACTTGTAAATTACTGAGTTCGTACTCTATTAAATTTCAAAAGTAATTGCTTACCAATTTTCGAAGATGTGCTTTGGAATAGATCTGTATTAATTATTTCTTTAAAAACAGAAAGATATTCTCTTTTTGCAAGAAGTAACTTTATAGAATCTAAAGTTTCAAGAAATAGATGCTGATGCTTATCTTTATTCTTTAATATTTCAAAGAAGAACTTGTATCCACTCTCATTCATAAATGCATCATGAGTATATTCAAATGCAAGCATATTTGAAAATATTGATGTTGTGTAAAGAAATCATGATTCGTTGAAGATACTTGTTAGACTACTTAATTTTTCAAATAATTTCAATGATAAAAGCTCTGGAATATTTTCTGGATTTCTTGATAGATTAAGATACAAAGAGCAAATAAATGTAACAAGTAAGTCATCTAGTTCTTTTTCTCTTTGAGTTACTTCCTGCATACTATCAGATTGATTTCCTTTTTGTTTGCAATTCATAAGTAAGTAATTAATTCTATATGCATTTGATTTATTTTATTTAAATACAAGCATTTAAAAGTGGTAAATTAAATATAATATTATGAACAAATAAATATCTCACATATAATAAAAGATTTTTAATTCATACCGATTAAACATAGAATTATTATTCACTTTGCTATCTTTACTAGATACAGATGGCCTTTTTGGATTTGCCTCTTTAAAAATATTTTGAGTTTTTATATTCCCTGGCATTTCATTTATCATTCTTTGGTCTTTATTTAGGCGCTAAAAGATATTACGTACTAGCTTACATTGGTGCTCTTCTTGAAGATAGCTTGATTTTCTGAACAAAGCATGAGTTTTTGTATCTTCACTGAGAGCATTTAAACAGAACATGCTGAGCACGTTCATATCTCTGTCATTTATCATGAGCCCAATATCACAGATTCATCAAGTAGTTTCAATCATATTTGGCTTGAGCTTACACCAAAGTATTAAATTAATGAAAATTTTGATGATTTCTTTATAAGTCTCTAAATCTATCTCCTTCTTTTTAAGTCAAGAAGAAACAATAATTGTATTCAGACATTCTTTATCTAAAATTTCTTGAAGATTTTCTTGTTTTTCTGACAAAAGTGAAAATCATTTGCAAGCAAGCTGTTGAAATATTTTCTCGTTCTTGCTCTGCATGAAAAAGAGAAGCTTTGAAAGTCCTTTGTTTTTGATGAACTCCCTTTGAAGCTCTGGACCACTGAATAGCATTTGAGTTAGCGCAATAATAATCTAAAATTATGTTAAAACTTAAAATACTAATTTTTGGTCGACTTCATGTGCTAGGACAAGAGGATCAAGAATTTTTGGAGCTAATATCTTTCTTTCTATTATTTGTTCTCGGCACTCTTTTTGTGCTCATAGATATGATATTGCAGTTACAACGTTTCCGAATATTTCTTTTTCCTATGAATTTTTAAATTAAAATTTTTACCTCTCTTTGATATAACAAGTTAAATAGAATTTCTAGAAATCCTTTCTTAACTAAATGAGGTAGAATTTTAGTATTTTTAGTGAGGTTTCAAACTAATTTTATCATAAATCTGGTCAGATCTTTACTAATTGGATTCAACAATCAATTCTTTATTGTTGTTATTTCAGGTTCATTGATGAAAAATACATGAAGAGAAGGTTTAGATGCCATATTTCATAATGTAATACATCCTGATTGAATCAGATTCAAATTACTTTCATCGTTTGAATCAAGTAAATGAATTAGAGGTCTAATTTGACTTTTTCTCGCATTAAAGGATACTTGATGTTTAAATGATGCAATATTATCAATGCTCATCTCTGATAAATTACTTGCTGCAGCATGCTTCATAAAATCTTTAAGTGAGCTTAGATTAGCAAGAGCAATTGCACTATGCTTAATAGTATCTTTATCTTTGCTTCCATCAATAGCTTTGAGTAAATATACAGCAATATCTCTTTTCATGAGATTTTCTCTGTACTCCTTTTGAAAACTGAGGTTTGCAAAGAATCTTCATCCCTCTCTATGATGATCGACATTACTGGAGTCTTTTAAAATATCAATCATCAGTTCTATAGTTTCATCAGATGAAACTAATTTATGTCACTCAAGAATCTCAGTTATATGAGCAAGAGATTTAGATCAGTAAAGGGTTGTAAGAGAATCTTCGACTCTTCTCCCAAGCTGAACAATACAATCTATAATCTCGGAGTGCCCCTTTTCTCCTTCCTCTTTTAATATTCTATTATGGTTTTCGTGAAATTGAAGAATATTCATAAAGGTTTCTGAGATTTGTCTATATATCTCAATGAGTACATTCGGATTTGATTCATTCTCTTTTGGATCTCTTTTTAAACTATATAGACGCATAAAAGCATATTCATAAGTAATTAGTACCTTTCATTTGGTTTGTAGTTTAGCCATTTGAACACATAAATTAAATGTTGAATAATCTCATTGTCATATAAAATCTCTTGACTCTCTCTATCATACGATAGTTTTCTAAAAGAGTTAAATCACGCTCTTACTTAATAATTCTGAGACTTTGCAGTGTTACATTTGCTGAAATTGATTTAATATGTCCAATAATTGCATTTAATAAATGTGTTTTTAAAAATCACTTTCTAAAATTTATATATGAGCAGGCTATTGAAATTGTTTCCAAAAACAGTCATTGAGTAAATGTATCAGATTCTTCAAGTATATTATGCTCAATAATCTCTTGCAGTGTCTACTTAAAATCAAGCAAGTATATCTTACCTTCTTCTCATAGAGTATTTCGATAACTTTATTTGAGCTAGCTAAGTATCTGATAAGTTTGACCGATTCGTTTAAAATTGCAGTAGACTCTGCTTGTTTGATTACTTTAATAATAATCATGACAATATTCATCCTTTCATTGAGGACTTCATTTCAGGTTTTGCCCTTCATAGATTTGATCATTTCGATATACCCTTCATATTGTTCTTTCTCAGCCTGCGTGCAATGCTTTTTCTTCAGATTCCACATATTCATAAAGACTCTATGAAGGGGATTTTTATCTTTCTTAGTGTTATCGCCAGCTTGCTGAAGGATCAAAGGGTGGGTTCCTTCATTCTGTGCAAGTTGGTTTAAAAGTTTAATTCCAAAGAACTTAATCTTCCTATCTCTATCTTGAATAAAAGGAATTATAAGAGACCAAAAGTGGTGCTGAATAATTCTTGTCTGCTTCTTTTCTAAACTATTACGCTAAGGCTACCTACTATCTTTCGAATAATAAAACAGAGTCTTGAGGATATCCGTCCTTGTTTTTAATATGTGATACATTGTATTTCTCAAGTGCAGGTTGAGTTCTTCAAAGCTTAGCTTTGGCGGATAGTTCAGCTCATAGTCATCTATTTCTAAGTTCTCGTAATCATCCATTTCTATACCAATTATTTAAATTTTATAATTTTCTTAAATTCGATATCATAGATTAATACTGGGGTTTTGGGGTTTTGGGGTTTTGGGGAAGTCGGAGGCCAAGCCGGTCT
>JAQGFW010006585.1:0-15297 GCA_030463445.1 Euplotes aediculatus
ATACGCATGAGGAAATAGCAAAGCTGCTGGAGATCCCTCTGGGAACCGTGAAAACGAGAATCCGTGCCGCCTTGCTGCAACTTAGAAAATTATTAACGTGAATGTGCAGGAATACATAGAAAGTGGCAGCATTGAAAGCTGTGTGCTGGGGCTCGCTGATCAGGCGGAATTCCAGGAACTGGAGCGTATGTGCGCTGCCTATCCGGAAGTTCGTGCTGCCCGCGATGCTTTTGAAGCCAGCCTCGAAGCCAGCGCCATGGCCGGGGCTGTTGCGCCTCCTCCTGCTCTTCGGGATTCCCTTTTTGAACAACTCAGGGCCGATGCGCCTCCTGCTCCTTCTGCTGAAACCCCTGTTGTGGCGTTAAATGAACCAGCCGATCAGTCCTCCGGCAACTGGAAAAAATACCTTGCGGCAGCTTCGGTAATTTTACTGGCCGGAAGTGCCGCCTTAAATATTTATCTGTATAACCGTTATCAGCAATCCGATTCCTTGTACCAGGATCTGCTGGCACAGCAGCAGCAACTGGCAGAAAATAAAAACAGTATTCAAACCCGTCTGGATGAACTGCAAAGCGACCTTGGAAAGATTCGCAACCCGAATGTCCAGCCAGTTAAAATGACTGCGGTTAATAATTCCAATAGCTTAACTACGGTTTATTGGGACCGCAGTTCGGCTGAGGTTTATCTGCTGGTTAACCAGTTACCGAAACCTGAGGCAGGAAAACAATATCAGTTATGGGCCATCGTTAATGGTACACCTGTAGATGCCGGTGTAATTGATTTGGAGCCCGGAGACGGACTCGTGAAGATGAAAAATATTCCAAATGCAGAAGCTTTTGCTATCACCTTGGAAAATGCAGGCGGCAGTCAGAGTCCTACGCTGACAGCTATGTATGTGTTAGGAAAAGTTTAACCTTATTTCATGTTGCACTCGTTTTTTGAAAGGCGAACATTCCCTTTAATCTGGCTGGTATTGATTCATCTGTTATTACTCATGCCCGGAGGAAGTTTTGGCAAGGAAAAAATTGAACTGATCCCCCATGCCGACAAAATCGTACACTTTGGTTTTTATTTCATCCTCGTTGCCAGCTGGGTTGTTTTTTTTAATCTGAAAAATGACCTTACTCCGGATCAGAAAAGAAACTGGAATTTGATCCTGGTCTTACTAGCTGTTGGTGATGGCATTATGGTTGAATTTATTCAGGCTTCTCCTCTTATAAACCGCGACTTTGACTGGTTGGATGCAGTAGCAGATGGTTTGGGTGCCGTTGCAGGCCTGGCGGCCGGACTCTGGTTCACCAAAAAAATCAAACGCCCCCCATTTACATAATTCTCACTTTTCACATCCTTTCTCCTTCTTCCAAAAGAAAGGCCCCTGTGGAAACAGGGGCCGTAACCAAAACTAACTGCTTATGAGAAAATTGACTGCTTAGTGAGAGTCAAAAACGTTGAATCTGCTTTCTATTAATACTAAACGATTAAAGTGACCAAATAGTGTGCTTCGAATCGTTAAAGAACTTTGAAATTTACCAATCCCTACTTTTCTCTTTCTCTCTTTCGTTGATAACACAAAGTAACGACAGTATCATTGCTCTTTAATCAGTGCCATTTTGATTTTTAAAATAATTAACACGGAGCCCGCATCACGACTGCTTTCGTAGGGATTACGCAAACGATTGATATACCCTAAACCGGGTATTTATATTCCAAACTGTAAGAAAGAGATGTAAAAATTACAGTTATTCCGATTCACCTGATTACCTACTGAATTTACCACATTAAAACCGGAATAACAAAATTATTTTCACTGTTGCTGGGTCATTTTTTCAGCGTTTTCGGCAAACTGTAAGCGATCAATGAATTCCTGGATATCACCGTTCAAAACAGCATCCAGATTATAGGCGGTATAGTTAATCCGATGGTCCGTAACACGGCCCTGGGGAAAGTTATAGGTTCTGATTTTTGCACTCCTGTCGCCACTGCTCACAAGGCTTTTACGATGTCTTGAAATCTCTTCTTCCTGCTTGCGTACCTGCTCTTCATAGAGTTTGGTTCTAAGCATCTGCATGGCCTTCTCCCGATTGGCTAACTGTGTTCTTTCAGTCTGACAGATAACCACCGTACCTGTAGGAAGGTGGGTGAGCATTACCTTGGTTTCCACCTTGTTTACATTCTGGCCTCCGGCACCACCACTTCTGGCAGTTTCCATCTTCACATCCGCATCCCGGATTTCTACGTCCACTTCTTCTGCTTCCGGCATTACTGCCACGGTTGCAGCACTGGTATGCACCCTACCGCTCGCTTCTGTTGCCGGCACCCGCTGAACGCGGTGAACGCCGGATTCAAATTTCATGGTACCATATACATCGTCTCCAATCACTTCCACATTCACTTCCTTGTATCCTCCAACAGTGCCTTCGTTTTCACTCAGGATAGCGGTTTTCCAGCCCTTGCTATTGCAATAGCGCAGGTACATATTCAGCAGATTACCGGCGAATAAAGAAGCTTCATCTCCACCAGTTCCTGCACGTATTTCCAGAATGGCATTTTTCTCGTCCTGCGGATCTTTCGGAATCAGCATCTGGCGGATAGAAGCCCGTAAACTTTCCTCCTGCTCTTCCAGCACCGGCAATTCTTCCTTTGCAAGCTCCCGGAGTTCATCATCGTCTCCTTCCAGTGCTTCCCGGTAGGTTTTCAGATCTGACAAAACAGCTTTATACTGATTATACTGCACCACAATTTTCTCCAGGCTCCGGTATTCCTTGCTCAGCGCACTGAACCTCTTATTGTCGCCCACGATTTCAGGGTTGGACAGGGCTACGCCCAGATCCTTGAATCTTGCCTCGATCGCTTCCAGCTTGTCTAACATAGTTGCTTACTTTTATACCGGGAAAAGGTTGGCAAAATTAACAGAAAAGCAGGCATGGCATATCGAAAGTTTCAGGGAACAAAACTTTTTACCGGAAATTCCTGGGCTCCGGAGGATTCCGTTCTGATAACAACATCCACCGGTACCGTTGAAGCTATCCTTCCTCCTGCAGACGCGGGAGAAGATATTTTACGGGTTGAAGGAATTCTTTGTCCGGGTTTTATCAACGCCCACTGCCACCTGGAACTGAGCCATATGCTGGCACAAATTCCTCCCCAATCCGGAATGGTTCCCTTTTTACTACAGGTAATGACCCGGCGACAGGCAACTATTGAAACGATCGGAGAAGCCATGCTCAGGGCTGATCAGCAAATGCAGGAGGAAGGAATTGTAGCCATTGGCGATATCTGTAATACCCTGCACAGCCTGGACCTAAAAAGCAAAAGCCCGATACGCTATCACAATTTTATAGAAACCAGCGGCTTTACGGGATCTGCTGCTCCTGTCCGGTTTGAACAGGCCCGGTTCCTTTGGGAAAAATTCAATGCAATCGGACCCAGCAGTATTGTACCCCATGCTCCCTATTCCGTATCACCGGAACTGTTTCAACAGATCAGGCAATTTAATCCGGATGCACTGCTTTCGATGCATAACCAGGAATCCATTGCTGAAAATGATTTTTTCGGAACGGGTTTATCACCCTTACGGGACTTATTTGCAGCGATTGGCGTATCAATAGATTTTTTTCAGCCACCTGGCTGCAGCAGCCTGCAGGCTGTAGCTCCATTCTTTCGAAACATAGAAAAACTCATACTCGTACACAATGTTACCACTAGTCAGGAGGATTTGGATTTCCTGGAGCAACAAGCTATAAATTCAGTGTATTTCTGTTTATGCCCGGGTGCCAATCAATACATCAACCAGGCCATGCCTCCCGAATTTTTACTTCGTTCCCATGTTGATCAAATTGTTCTTGGCACCGACAGTCTTGCTTCGAACTATCAGTTATCAATAACCGAAGAAATGAAATTACTGGCGACTGATTTTCCTGAAATCCCTATGGAACACCTGTTGCAATGGGCTACACTGAATGGTGCCAAAGCCCTGAATATGGATACTGTACTGGGTAGTTTTGAAAAAGGAAAAACACCGGGACTGATCGCCCTTACCGACTGGAAAGCCACGCGGCTCCTTTAACTTAATACTTCCTGTAATACTACCAGTGATCGCAGGTGACCGAAATCACTCACATGCAGCGCATAATATAATTCAAGTTGCTGTAACAGGTATCTGCGTATACTCACGGGCAAATGCACCTGTTCCAGTTCCTCCGGTTGCATAACCCGAAGCAGCGTTGCTATCACTTCACTGTTAAACCCTTCCAGGTAATGCGCATGTGGGGGATGCTGCTTCACAAATACTCCTTCCTGCAAATCTAAGATGGTATGTTCGGCATCAAATTCATCCACCAGCCGGAATCCAAAAAAATTGGCCAGGTGCAGTGAAAAGAATAAAGGATAATTCGCCACTATTTTCGGACTCGCCTTGTCCAGGTGCAGCAGGGCATCTTCCATGAAATAAAAAAGATCCGGATTGGGTTCCGGTTGCTTCAGGCATTTCTGCAATAGCTCAACCATATAGGTAGCAACAGCTCCTTTGAATACATCAAAAAACAAATGTTCATAAAGTATGGACCATTGATGTTCCCTGATACGTTGCAGATTTTTCTGTTCGTTATGATAAACGACCAGGTCGAGCAGGGCTGTTGGCTGAAACAAATTGGATTTGGTACCCGCTTTTCGGGAGGAAGACCGAACGCCATTTACGATATAGGATTGCATACCAAAGAGCTCTGTAAAGATGGAAACGATGATACTTGTTTCTCCATACTTTACTGTTCGCAGTACTACTCCTTTGGTATGAAAATTCATGATTACTGTTGAATAAATACAATCTTGGTTACTGCCTGTTCATTTCTGCCGTCATTACTGATCCATACCGGATAAACTCCTGTGGCTACTTTTTTCCCGTTCAGATCCAGCCCATTCCAGATAAATTGTCCGCCGAGCGCACGCCCCTGGTATACCAGCCGCCCATTTAGTTCGGTAATTTTCACCACTGCATTGTTTACCAGTCCCCGTATTGCTATAGTTCCGGAATAGCCTGGAGGAACAGGATTCGGATATACAAGTACGTTAGAATTGCCAGTACCACCTTCAGTTGCTGTTGACTGGTAGGTTACCAGTCCCTTTGCCGTCGATATCAGCACGGTTCCGGATTTGGGATCAACAGTTATCTTTCGTATATCATTATCCGGTAAAGGACTGTTTGAGACAGTAAATCGCAAAAGGGTTTGTTCTCCGCCTGCACTGATCAGCCATACGCCATTTCGGGTACCAATCCATTTTCGATTGGCTCCATCCACAGCGATGGTCTGAACGGATTCTCCTTTAAAAAGATAACCGGCAAAATTATCGGATTGAACCACTGGCAGGATAGCTTCACATGTTCCCCCGCCAAAAACCTGTGAGGCGCACTGAATAATGCCAATACCATCGCTGGTGCCAATCCAGATAAATCCAAACTGATCCCTTGCAAGACTAAGCACTTCATTGGAGGGAAGATTTCCATTTCCGCTACCCGCTTTATAATACCGCCACTGGTCATTGTTGGCATTCAGGCAGAATAAACCATTGCCGGGAGCGATAATCCATTTCTGATCCAGTTCATCTATAACGATATCGCCTAACCGAAAAGAAGGATAAAAAAACGGAATCTCAAATGATTGACTGCTTCCATCCGGACTTCTGAGTACCAGTCCGCGTGCTGCCTCATCATTACTGATCCAGAGTTGTCCGGATGCATCCGTTGCAAGTCCGCCTACTTTGAACCTGCCCGGATCCTGTACAGATTCATCCAGCAGTTCATCCCGGAAAATCTGCAACTGGTTCTCCCGGAGCAGGCCAAGGCCTGATTCTGCAGAACCCACCCACAGTGTTCCATCAGCTGAAGCCAGTAAAGGGCCGATTCTTCCAAAATCTGCCGGCCAGTTTTGTCGGGCAGCTGCATATAGCTGCCAGTTGCCATCCAGGAAGCGGTTCAGTTGCGAACCAGTTGCCATCCACCAGCCAGAGGAAACGGCCAGCAACCCTCCGGTACCAACCCCCGAAGGAGCATTTGGAACCAGGCTGCTAACGAAATTTCCATCCAGGTTGATTAATCCCGACAGTGAGTCAGCAATCCAGTATTGATTCAAAAAATAAATGGATTGCCGGGGTGCTTTAATCAGGGGGTGCTGCAAAGCGGACTGAACCGCTCCTGTTTCAGAAACTAATTGAATTCTCGCCGATTCATTCCTGCTTTGGGCAAGCATAAGTACATTAACAGAAGTATCTACAGCAGCCCATTGCCAGTCATCTTCATACCAGAGGGTGTAAGCAGTGGCTTCCTGTTTGTAGAGTTTGTTGCCTGTTTGAATAAATAAATTTTTCCGCCAGAAAAAAACCTGCTCAACAGCTGTTGCGGGTAAGCCATTAAAGCCGCTTAACAGGGTCCAGCTTCGAAAATCAGCCAGGTTTTCCGAAGTTCTGCGGGCCCGGTAGAGTCCTGTTTCACCACCTGCATAATAATAGTCAGCATCCGCAGCGATACTGGTGAATTTCGAGTAGGCGCCACCGTTAGCTATCAGGTACACATCCCCAATTTCTGCTTTTTCAGTATTCAGCACCGCCAGCCCAAAGCCGGTTGCCAGCAGGCAGCGATCGTTTTCTTTCCAGATCCGGTATATTTTTTTATCAGCAGGCAGATTACTGATGCGAAGGGTATTTACGGTTCGGACAGTTTCATTTTCCAGGAGATCCAACTGTCCATTCGTATAGGCGATGATGGTCAGCGGGCCATCGGTAAAAATGGTTTCAATGCCTGATCCGCTTAACCCGTTGATGGTTGAAAACCGGGTAAATGTTTCCTGCCCGGGATGATATTGAAAAAGTGCTGCGGTAGTAGCTGCAATCACCCGTTCACCATCATTGCTCACTGCAATGGCGGATTGGTAGGATAAATGGTCCTGCCAGGTTCCAACAGGTTGCGAAAAGCAGGCGTTTGACAGGAGTAAAGCCAATAGAAAAACGATACAGCGGGAACGCATAGGTTATCAAAGTTAACCGCTTCGGTCCGGCTTTTAACCGTTTAATAGCGCTAAAATGGCTTTCTTTGCGTGCATTAATAGCAAAACCTCCTGTTCATGTGGCATCAACTGGGTTCTTTTGTTTTGAAAAACAGATTGGTATTAATTCTGTTCCTGCTGCTGGCAACCGCCTTTATGGGCTACCATGCCAGCAAAGTGGAAATGAGCTATGAGTTTGCCAAGGCAATCCCGACAGACAATCCGAAATACCAGGCTTATATCGCTTTTAAAAAACAGTTTGGAGAAGATGGTAACCTGGTAGTGATAGGCATACAGACCGACCGCCTGTTTACCACGGAACTCTTTGAATCGTACCGCCAGCTGCAAAAAGAGCTGAAAAAAATCAGGGGTGTCGAAAGTATTCTGGGCATTCCGGGAGCTGTCAATCTGGTGAAGGACTCCGTTTCGGAGCGATTACAGTCACAACGTATTTTTCGGGATACGGCACTCAGTCAGCAGGAATTGGACAGTGCGCAGGCGTTATTCCGGAGTCTTCCCTTTTACCGTGGCTTGCTCTACAATGCCGAAACGAACAGCTGGTTGATGGCATTGAGCATGAATCGGGACCTGATGGCGTCTCCCGCCAGAACCAAGATCATTCAGGATATTGTTACCCGGGCAGATACATTTGGCGCAGCGCACCAATTGGAAATGCATTTTAGTGGATTGCCGCTGATTCGCACCCAGATTGCCGACCGGATCGCGCAGGAGATGAAATGGTTGCTGATTGGATCCCTGGCCCTGTCGGCCATTATATTGTTGTTGTTTTTCAGGAGTATCAGTGCCACCCTGATTTCTCTGGCGGTAGTGATAATGGGAGTAATCTGGAGCGTTGGCATACAGGTATTGATTGGATATAAAATCACCCTGTTAACAGCGTTGATACCTCCACTGATTGTGGTGATCGGCATACCCAACTGTATCTACTTTCTCAATAAATACCATGTTTCCTGGAATGAAACCGGCGTTCAAAAAGAAGCCATCCGTACCATGGTGGGCAAAATGGGGATCGTTACCCTGTTCTGTAATATTGCTGCAGCGATCGGCTTTGCGGTATTTGCCCTTACCAAGAGTGCGGTATTGAAAGAATTCGGGGTGGTAGCCGGCATCAGCATCATGGTCATCTTTTTAATCTCATTCATTTTTATTCCGGTGGTGCTGAGTTATCTGCCGGTACCCAAAAACCGGCATACCCGGTATCTGGACAATAAATGGTTACAGGCCATTCTGGACCGACTGGAGCGCTGGTCGCTCAATCACCGGAAACTGATTTACGGTGCTACAGTGGTGGTAACGGTTGTTGCTATTATGGGAATCCTGCGATTGAAATCAGAAGGATTCATCGTGGATGACCTGCCGAAAACAGACAGGATCTATACCGATCTCAAATTCTTTGAACAGCATTTCGGGGGAGTAATGCCCCTGGAAATAGTGGTGGATACCAAAATCAAAAACGGATTACGCCGGCAGCCATTGCAACTGTTTGAGCGAATCGATTCACTGACCCGCTATATGGGCAGTTTGCCTGAACTGGCCCGTCCGCTTTCAGTGGTAGAAGGCATGAAATTCGCACGGCAGGCTTATTATGATGGAGATAGCAGCAATTATGGCCTTCCAAATAGTTTCGATATCAGCTTTCTGGCCGGATACCTGAATATGAAGGGGTCGGAAGATAAAAAAGACCAGTTGGGGCAGCTGGTCCGTTCCTTTATGGATGAAGACAAGCAGATGACCCGGATCAGTGTGAACATGAAAGATGTGGGCAGTAAACGATTACCGGAAATATTGGACGGAATCCAGGCAAAAACCGATCAGTATTTTGATACCACTCAGTATAAGGTAACCCTCACTGGAGGGAGTATCACTTTTCTGGAAGGCAGTTCCTTTATTATTAATGGGTTGAAAGAAAGCATTTTCTGGGCCTTTTTACTGATTGCACTTTGTATGTTATACCTGTTTAAAAATGGCCGGATTTTGTTGTGTTCGCTGATCCCCAACGTAGTTCCCCTGCTGATAACGGCGGGTATAATGGGCTGGGTCGGCATTTCCCTGAAACCTTCTACGGTATTGATATTTAGTGTGGCATTGGGAATAGCGATAGATATAACCATACGTTTTCTGGTGAATTATAAACAGGAGCAGGGTGGAACTGAAAAAGACCGTCAGCAGGTGGTGATTGAGACCATCCATTCCACCGGAATCAGTATAATCTATACGTCTCTTGTCCTGATAGCGGGTTTCGTGATCTTCTGTTTCAGTGGCTTTGGGGGAACCCAGGGCCTGGGTTGGCTGACCTCTTTAACGCTCGTGATAGCCACAATTACCAACCTTGTTTTACTGCCAGCGCTGTTAATTGATCTCACCAGACCGCGAAAAAAGGGTTGAACAGATTAGATTTTCATTAGAATAGCAAAAGGGAGTACCATTCTGGTACTCCCTTTTATTTTAAAACAAAAATTAATATACTGCTGATCAGTTAGATATATATGTAATATTTTATTGACCATCAATTCAATAGTTTCTACCCAAGTTTCCAATAATAAACCGTTGATCGTGCATCATTTACCGTTCATCAATTGTCTTTATTTTTAACACTCTTTTAATTTCTAGTCAAAACTAACGCACATGAGAAAATTGGTCTTGTTACTCTTGGGCATTCTTATGCTCAATAGCCAACTTTGGGCCCAGTCACGAACCGTGACGGGGAAAATTACAGATGCGAACGGCGCTCCCATAGCCAATGCATCTGTTCTGGTAAAAGGTTCTACGGTAGGAACTACAACTACCGAGGATGGTAGCTTTAGTCTGACCATTCCGGCAACAGCCAAAACGCTTGTTGTTTCTGCAGTAGGTAGTCAGACCCAGGAAATTTCAATTGGAAACCGGGGGTTATTCAACATTTCACTTGCAACCGAAGACAAAGATCTTCAGGAAGTGGTGGTGGTTGGTTATGGTACTGCCATCAAGCGGAAAGAGCTTACCGGTAGTATTGCCAATGTAAAGGGTGATGCCATTGCTAACAAACCTGTTCAGAGCTTTGATCAGGCCCTGGGAGGAAGAGCTCCGGGTCTGCAGGTTGTTATTCCAAGTGGTGTACTGAATGCTCCGCCGGTATTCAGGGTACGTGGAACGAACTCTATTTCACTTTCTTCACAGCCGTTGATTGTAATCGATGGAATTCCGGTTTACAGTGGAGATGCAAGTTCAACATCAGCTGCGGGGAATGCCCTGGCATCTATCAATCCGAATGATATTGAAAGTATTGATATTGCCAAAGATGCTGCTGCAACAGCGATTTATGGTTCAAGAGGTGCTAACGGGGTAATTTTTGTTACCACGAAGAAAGGTAAATCTGGCCGTCCGAAAGTTAATCTTGATAGCTGGGCTGGATGGAGTAAAGTACAGCGACTGCCTGAGCTTCTGGATGCCTTTCAATATACAGAATACAAAAACCAGTCGCTGGCGAATGCCGGCCTCTTATCTCCCACCAACCGCTTTGACCTGACGGAAGGTCCGGATGGTCAGCCGATCAATACAAACTGGTATGACTATGTATACCGGACCGGTTTCTCCCACAGCAATTCTTTGAGTTTATCAGGAGGAAATGAGAATACAAAATATTACTCATCCTTCTCCTATACTGAACAGGAAGGGATCATTCAAAGGAATGATTTCAAACGCATGTCGGCTCTGATGAATGTTGATCACAAAATCAATAAAGCGATTTCAGTAGGATCAAAAGTTCAGTTTTCCAATGAGAAGAACTTATCTGCTGTAAGTTCCGGCTCCCTGGGAGATGCGTTCGCGACAGCGGGTCTGGGTCGTGTTCCCCTGGTAACTGCCCCCAATGTTTCTCCGTACAATAATGATGGAACCTATAATTATTCAGGTGCACTGATTGGTGTGATGAATAACAAGCTGGGACAGGTAGGATTCAACAACCCTGTCATTCAGCTTGATCAGAACAGAGGAAATTCGGAAGTAAACCGGTTATTGGGTAATGCATATGTGCAGATTAAACCAATTAAAGATGTAACCTTCCGTTCTCAGTTCAATATTGATTATCTGTATGTAGATAATGAAATTTACTGGAGTCCGATTTCCGGAGAAGGATTTGCCAGTGGTGGTAGTGCTACTTCCATTTACAACCAAAACAAACGCTGGGTTTTCACCAACACCCTGCAATACGATAAAACCTTTGGTGAAAACCACACGATCGGTTTATTGGCCGGTAATGAGCAGCAAAAAAGCAATAACAAAAGTTACGGCCTGAACAGAATTGGTGCAAATGATCCTGATTTCATCAATATTCAGGGTGGATGGAGAACGCCCAATGCATCCGGTTTAGGAATTGGTGAAAGTTACCTGTTGTCCTATTTCGGCCGCCTGAACTATAATTTTGGAAGGAAATACTTCTTCTCTGCCAATGCGAGAAGAGACGGTGCTTCTCAGTTAGGTGCAAATAATAAATGGGGAACATTCTGGGGCGTTTCTGCCGGCTGGGAAATCAGCGAAGAGAATTTTTTCCAGAATTCCGGATTGGATAAAGTGTTTACCAGTCTTAAACTGAGAGGTAGCTATGGAAAAGTAGGTAATATTGACGGTCTGGGTCAGTATGCCTCCTTGTCTACTTTTGGTTCAGGTTTGTATGGCGGAAATGGAACGCTGGTGTATAGCCAGGCTGGTAACCCTAATCTGGGTTGGGAAAGCATAGTAAAAACGGATATCGGCCTTACATTCGGCTTGTTCAATGACCGGATTTCAGGTGAATTTGCTTACTATCACAATGATGTAGACGACCTGATTCTGAATGTTCCTGCACCTCCTTCTGCAGGGTTGCCCTCCTCTATCCCAACCAACGTGGGTAAGATGTACAACAAAGGGTATGAAGTATCGCTGAATTTTGTACCAGTACAGAAAAAAGACTTCACGTGGACTGCCAATTTCAATGTAACCTTCAATAAAAATGAGGTTCAGTCATTGGCAACCGGTCTGAACAGTATTTTATCTGCAACCGGCGGACTTGAATCACCCAGTATAACCATTCCAGGAGAATCGTTGGGTATGTTGTTCGTAACCCGCACTGCAGGAGTAGACCCCGCTACAGGCCGCAGAATTTTCATCAACAAAGATGGTGATCTGGTATATTTCCAACATGTAGTACCTGCCGGTAGTGGTGGCTTCCGCTTTGAATATGCAGATGGTTCAGTTGCACCTAACGTTAGTTCAGCTGATGCAATTGCTTACAGAAATGTGCTGCCCAAATTTTATGGTGGATTCGATAACACCTTCCGTTACAAGAATTTCGAACTGAATACACTCTTCACTTTCCAGGGAGGCAATTATCTGTATTGGGGAACCTATGCAGGTTTGCGCGATCAGCGATTCTGGAATAATTCCACTGATGTGCTGAGAGTCTGGACAAAACCTGGAGATAATACCGACATGCCAAAATCATATTTCGGTGATAACGTATCCAATGGTTCTTCTTTCCCACTCGACATCAATGTATTCAAAGGTGATTTCATTAAACTGAGAACCTTGACACTGGCGTATAACCTTCCAACCCAGGTTACTACAAAAATCAAAATCCAGAACATGCGCTTTTATGTTGCGGGTAATAACCTTTGGATTGGAACCAAATATCCTGGTCCGGATCCGGAAGTTTCTTCCAACGGTACTGGCAATACCAACCAGGGTATTGACAGAAACACAGTTGGTAACCAAAGAGGTGTTACTGTTGGTTTAAATGTTGGATTCTAACCATTAAAGAAAATTACAATGAAAAGTAGATTTATATTAATTGCCGTTGCTGCTGGTGCTATACAGCTGGCTGGCTGTAAAAAAGAAGACCTTGAACCGATTCCGACAAATGTGGTTTCTGACTTAACCGCATTTGATACCAAACTGCGCATTGAAGGACAGGTAAACGCTGTTTATGCAACTATCAAAAATGCTGGCATGTTTGGTGGCCGGTACCAGATTTTTAATGATATCCGTGGTGGCGATTTTCAAAACGATCGTACCAACGTTGTTACAGGTTTTGATGTTTGGAACTACACGCCCAGCAATAGTTCTGGTAACTCCGTTCAGGCACACTGGGGCCGTGCCTATTATGCCATTAATCTGGTGAATGTATTCCTGGCCGGTATGGACGCTAAAGGAGCAGCAGTTGTAGGCGAACCTTTGGCAAACAATTTCCGGGCAGAAGCCCGCTTTGTAAGAGCACTTTCTTATTATTCCTTACTACAATTCTATGCCCGTCCTTATTGGGATGGAAATGGAAGCAAACCCGGAGTACCCCTGCGTTTGACTGCGAATACAGGTTCCGGCAACTATGACCTTGCAAGAAGTACTGTTGCAGAAGTGTATACACAAATCCTCGCTGATCTTGATTTTGCAGAACAAAATTTGCCAGCAAATTACACGACTGCTGCATTAAATACCACCAGGGCGCATAAAAACACTGCCATTGCATTGAAGACGAGAGTATACCTGAGTATGCAGCGCTATACGGATGTAATTACGGAAGCCAATAAAATTGTAAGTGCCAATGCACCGTTCACCGCAGCAAGCGGAGTGGCGCATGCCTTACAACCAAATGTGGCCACCTTGTACAGCAACTACACCACTACTGAATCCATTCTTTCAATGCCATTCAGTGATGTTGAAACTCCCGGAACGCAAAACCAGTTGGGCTACTATTATGGTTCTTCTGCCATGAATGGAGGAAACGGCGAATACTCTCTGCAGCCTACCGGAATTATCGCCAATGCCGGATGGAAGGAAACTGATGCAAGAAGAGCACTCATTGTTACTTCGGGAACTAAACAATACCTGAATAAGTACCCCAAAGCTGCTCCATTTACAGATTGGGCACCGGTAATTCGTTATCCGGAGGTTTTGCTAAGTCTGGCGGAAGCTATCACCAGAAGCACCAATACAGTGGATGCTCGCGCTTTAGCCCTGCTCAATGCAGTACGCCAGCGATCTGATGCTACCACCACCTTTGTCGCTGGTGATTTTGCAGATGCAGCAGCTTTAGCAGATGCTATTCTTACAGAACGCAGAATTGAATTTTTGGGCGAAGGACTGGCAGGTGCTGATCTTACCCGCCTGGGACTTCCTTTACCAGCGAAACCTGGTGTTAGCGCCGTTCAGCCTACACAACAGGAATATATCTGGCCAATTTCATCTACAGAATTATTGTTGAATACTTTGTGCGTGGATAATTAATCATTCCTCTCTTTTTATGAAGAGGCTGTCTCCCCGTTGAGACAGCCTCTTTTTTTATTCTTCCAATAAACCTGTTTAACAAAAAAGAGATTAGTAAAATTCTAATTTAAACAGTCGAAAATTTAATCTCTACCTCCAAAGTTTAAACTTTTACTGTAGTATATTGTTAACCTCTAGATAAAGCCATCCTGTGAATTCAAGGGGTTCCCCTTGCCTGAAATCCAATTTCTGAACTGGTAGCTGTTTATTTTTTAACCAAACACATACACTGATGAGAAAATTGCTATGCGCGCTATTCTGCGTGCTTGTAGTGATGAGCAATGCTTTTGCTCAGTCCCGAACCCTGACGGGTAGAATCACGGATGCAACCGGTGCCCCTGTAGCCAATGCATCCATTCTGGTCAAGGGTACCAGTATCGGTACCACTACCAACGACAACGGCTCCTTTAGTTTTACGGTTCCCGAAACAGCCAAAGTGCTGGTATTTTCAGCAGTAGGGTACGAATCCATTGAACAGCGAATCGGAAGTTCCAATGCGTTCAATATTGCCTTTACTTCTCTGGACCAAAAACTCCAGGAAGTTGTGGTAGTAGCTTATGGTACACAGAAGAAGCCTGAAATTACCGGTGCCATCAACACCATTAAAGGAGACGAAGTGGCCAACAGACCATTTACGTCCGTTGACCGTGCCTTACAGGGTGCGATTCCCGGACTCCAGTCTGTACAGGGAAGTGGTAATCCTGGATCCATCCAACAGATCCGGATCCGTGGTATCGGCTCTATCAATGCCAGTGCGGCACCTCTTTGGGTAATTGATGGTAATCCTGTTAATACAGGAGATCTTAGTCGTCTTACTACTTCTTCCAATGCGCTGAACAGCCTGAACCCCAATGACATTGAGAGCATTTCAGTATTGAAAGACGCATCTGCTGCTTCAATTTATGGATCACGAGCTGCAAATGGAGTTATCCTGGTAACTACCAAAAAAGGGAAAGCGGGTAAAACT
>JAQGFW010006747.1:0-18820 GCA_030463445.1 Euplotes aediculatus
AATTGTTTATAGAATTTAATAATGATTCAAATCAAAATTGTTGAGGATTGTTCAGTAATACACAATGAAATGATCGAACAAGTTTTCATAAGGAATGCAAAGTAAGAATTGTTAAAAAATTTACTTAACTTAAATAGATCTCCCCATCCAATTTATAAGTGAAGCAACCCAGCATTCACGGTATCATTCAAGCTAGCTTCTAAGTCTATATTCTTAACAACTCTCGATCGATCACAGAAAACAAACGTCGACACAGTGAAACAAGGTTGTTTGAGTTAATCTAATACTTTGTAGAAATGGTTAAGAAATATAAAGAAATCTTCAGCGATGCATGCACTCTCAAAGTTTCCTATATATTTCCAAAAGAGAATGAAGATGAATGAAAAGCAGCCATTTGAGAAATAAGTGGTCACAGTAAGTCCAAGAATATGACTATTATTTATAATTATATATTTTAGCAAAAGAAATAGGCACATTTTATTCTGAAGAACTCAACACAGAGTAAGATAATTTTTTTAATCTATATTCTTTGTTTTTATATCATCTAATATTCAAATCATAGTTGTGATTTTTCATGAATTAAACTCAAAAGAAAAGATGTGCCGAAATGAATTAGCAAACTATATGTGTTCATAAACTACTCATTCTACTTTACCTCAGCAGATAAAAGTAAGTCTTATTTTGTTGCTAATATAAAATCAGTAATGAATTAACCTCAAGTTTTCAGGTTATCAACATTGTTGTCTACTAATAATTTACTAATTGTGATTCCTTTTTTGTATTTTATTAAAATTCCTTTGGCACTTGCAGATAGCATCGGCTTATAGACTTTTATACTTTCAATAAGATTCAAAAGGAATCTTAGCATAAACTAAAAGCTGAGAAAATGATATCGTAGAAAGTAAAAAGCCTTAAAATCAAAATAATATGTTAAGGCAAATCAGTCACGATAATTATATTTGTCAAAATTAGTTTTCAAAAATCTAATTATTTCATATTTACTATGTTCTGGATAATAATTATCTTGCCGAATATCTTATTTGTAAAGGACATTAAATGCTAGCTCGGCAATTACCTTATTTGAGCCTCTTAAAATTATTTATTAGTAAAGAGAAATCAAGCAATAACTATTTTAATTCTATATCTTCAATCAGAAACACAAATAAAATGATTGTTTTTTTTATCCGTTCAAAGATAAAGCTGCTCATAATACAAAAACTGCAAATATTTTTTAATCAAAACTAAAATGTAATCAGAACTTGTTTAACATTTTGAATATAAATTTTAAGTACAATCTTCTTGATTTTAGAAACTATCAAAGGTTGTTTTTCTTTAATTTATTATTGCATAAAATCATAAAGCTTTGACAACAACTTGAATCTCTGAAGTATTAGCTATATACTTTCTTTTCTGATTTTTTTACGTAGTTTTTTTGCACTTTCTCTTTCGGATATAATGAGTACATAGCTTATAATATATACATTAAAAAAATTATTTAACTTTTACTTCCAATTATAAGATGATTATTTAATAATAAAATTACATTATGCATTTTGAACAGGTTTTCCTCCATATTAAATAAGAAGCTTTAGTAATAAGTTTAAAGCATGAATTTATAGCTTTGGTTAAAAACATAGTATCTGCTAAATGATAATATAATTAAAATAAATGCATTTTATTAGTTTTCATCATAAATCTTCTTAGTAACTCATACAAATTTGTAGTTAATATTAAATCTTATTTTAAACTTGAGCGACAAGCTTTTATTAAATGTTGATATATAAATACATAATAATTAAAGAATTAACTTTTAAATAAAAAATTGTTATATATTTGTCTAATCTTGAGTTCTTTAGAAGCTGATTTCGAACAGAAATTAATGATTGAAGGTTCAAAGGTAATTTTTTTTTTATAAGTATTTCTTTGTTATTTAAATATTTTGTTTGAAATTTTAATTTTAAAACTAAAATTTTAATAATTAAACTAAAACAACAAAATTGAGAATAATTCAATTTCTTATCAAATTATATTAGTTGAATTAAGTTATAAAACAGTTTTAAATGTTTACTACAAAACCAGTAATTAATAAATATCAATAGTTTAGAGTAACAAACTAAATAGATTTATCTTAAATAGCAATTATATTAACTATGAGTACACATTATGATTACTAATTGTTTCCTTAACTCTACTACAGGACTCATATTTTCCTTATATTCAATTTAAATCGATTTGGTTGGGTTTAATCGCCCACTACTTCTATTTATTAACACAACTATCTAACCTCTATATTAAATCTCAAAGACTCATGTTCGGCAGCATAGAAATTTATGATCGAAAGTGATTTCAACTTCTTGTGGATACTTGTCACAGGTTAGAATTCAACAAAGATATTTGTGAATTCTAATTCATAAATTAAATTATTCGGGCCATATTGATATTCGTTTCACTGTGACTTCTTCTGTTGTAAACACTAAAATGCAAACTAATATCACTTGTGAAGAAGACTACAAGTCTTGAATTATGCCTCTCAATTATTTTAAATCTCATTGAAAGTTTATTTAGTAGATAAAAACTATCTGTTTAAATTTATTTTAGGCTGTTACTTATTAAAATAATTGTTTATGATGGACTGAGATTTTTTAAGTAAAAGCAAAAGTTAATTTAGAAGAAGTGTCATTTTTAGGGATAACATTTTATCACAGAAATTTGTTGCACTATAGTACATTTCTCAATAATTTTTCCATCTTTCTGGCTAACTTTGTTCAATTGTGTATTTGCAGTTCTTGAGATAGTGAGAACACAAGCTGATATAATAAGCTCTGACTTCCTAAAAACCTTTCGATTGTCTCCTGTGCATCTGTTCTCTTCAGGTCCCATTATCATAATATAAAATCAATAAACTATACCCGATGTCCTCGTAAAGACAGTTTGTGACAGTGTAATCGATGCCATCAGATTCATAAAATAATATAAGCTCTCAATTTGTTGTTTTAAAGTTCTTGAATTTCGAGAAATCAAATCAACAATTTGAATTTCCCATGAAATTAGCATTAAGCTAAAGATGTTTACAAATTAAATATAGTTACTCCAATCAAATAAATGAACAATTAACGAATGGAACATAATTGAAAAATCCGTTAAATACCCGAAGAATATAAAAGAAGATCATTATGATAAATTTTGAGACTTTTTGAATGAAAAGAGTAAGTTTAAATAATGATACTTTATTATTATGTTATATTTGTGCTAAAAAACATTTTTGACTATATGAAGATTAAAAATTTGAATGATAACTAAAAATAAATACTTTTATTATATTATATTATTTTATTAATAAGTATATTAAAATGATAAAAATTTTGACTTAGTTCCTTTTCTAATCTCAACGAGAAATATTCATTTCTGATACTATAGAATTTCATTATTTATTTATACAGAAAGTGCAATTTAATATTCAAATGATTCTACAGGAGTTTAGTGTGTGACTCGAGTAATTGTAATCTAGCTAATTCATGTAATTGATATTCAAATGCTCAAGAAAAATAAAGAGAAGTTTCTAATCTTAACTTTAAACTTACAATGATCTAATCTTTTTTAATTAAATAAAGCTGCTAAATGCATTTTAAAGGACATTCAAATGGTTGTTTCTTTTTATCTTGATTTATACATTATTTAAATAAAATGTGGCCAGTCTAGTTAAATAAACCTCAATCTTGTTTTAAACTTACCATTTTTATAATGTTAAAGATTTTCAGTAAGATTTAAATTTCTAAATGTGTTCAACTGAATTTAAGTTTGGCTTGAAGTCGGTCTTTTTATGGAACCAAATACTGCTGAAAGATCTAATCAATATTTAATTTCTTGCACAGCTGATATTTGGCTTTATTCCAATAAAATTACAAAACGCTTTGAGGAAAGACTTTATTATTTTGAGTGCTACATTTTTAAATATTATTCAATAGAGACAATTGGAATTCAAATCTATTCAATAAAATTTGATTTTGCTAATTAATAAATTATTTGCATGAGAATATTATACATTTATGATTGGAGGCGACGCTGTGTATGTGGAAACAGTTTATGATGTAACAAAGTCCAAGGAAAATAGAGATAATCGTTTTTTATTTTCTTTTGCTCAAATTTAAATTTACTTTTTATTTTAGCTTTGAGAAAATTTATTTTTGAACCAAAGGAAAAGGTTAAAAGATAACTTTATTTTTGTCTCCATTTTTTGTGTCATTTTCAACTTTTTCCATATACTAAAGATGCCTTTATCCTAAAATAATAAAAGCGCATTCAACGCTTTTAGTCCCACTAAACGAAGAAATTTTACCAAAATAGTAAGTGATTTGACAAAGATCATATTTATTTTTGACAAATTTACAACTTTTAGCAAAAAATTTAGGAATGAATTAAATTTCAAGTAATACTTTATTTTAGAGTTTGTTATGGCCAAAATTTTGAATAATTCATACATTTGAATTTAGGTGATGTAAAGACACATCATAAATGTCTAATCTTGTGCAATCGAGTTAAAAAACTCGAATTCTCTTATATATTAGTTTAAAATTTTGGCTAAGTAACCTTTTTTGCAACAGGTGTCTTTTTTGTACAGGTGCTTTTATTGTAACGGATGTCTTTTTTGCACACTTATGGATAACGCGAATTAAATTATATCATTGAGTAACTTGAATTAATTGTTATTTTATAGAAAAAGAAATTATGAAAATCTTTTTGTTTGAACATTTCGAATCTTCAGAATGACAAATTGCAATTAGAGGATTAAAAAGTAAGATAAGCAAATTTTCAAAGAAATCTAAGAAAGAAAAATATGATGAATTTCAGCTTTATGGACTAGCTAATGACTTCAATCAATACCAGACCTCAGTTAAATCAATTGCAATAACTCCAATGTTTATGGATTTGATTAAAAATTTCCCATCAGTACTTTATAATAAAACAATTTTAAGTAAAATTAAGAAGATCAACTTGGCAAATGCTTTAAAATTAGAAGTAGAAGAATGTTACAAACAAGACAAGTTCACACAGGAAATAGTGAATGGAACAGTCGGATGATTTATTACCTTATGTTCAGAAGTCAATTGGAAATTCGTAAAAATCGTTTAAGAACTTATCAAAATATTTAATAAATAACATTGCTGTAAAGTAGTTAATTTAAAAACAAAAAATCAATTTGTAGATATAAATATTCAATCGATAAATTTTTATCGATTAATAAATAATTATTATTAAAAAAAAATCATTTTGATGAGTGTTTTCTCCTAAATTTTCTAAAATTTTAAATAGCACAGAATTTAAGAAAATTATATTATAAATATTATAACTATATTTCTAATTTTTACAAAAAAATTTAAATTAAATAGGAAGATCAAGACGAAGATTATTTTTGGAATAGCAAATATAAAATTCAAATTGAATTTGCCAACTTTATCGAAAATCTTTTTTGATTCAACTTCAAAAGAATTAAAGAATCAAATGACGAAAATTATGAAAATTATGATTCTGAAAGGAATAATAAATACATATGGATTCTTGAAAAAGAAGGTATGATTAAGTCATAATTTTTCAAAACTGTATATTTTCATTTAAATTTTAAATTTTTGTAAAAACATTAATTCAAAATAAATACTTCTCTTGGAAACATATTTAGTTAATTGCTTGTTTCTGATAAATTTATGTTTGAAATGAGATAGAATTAAAAATAATTTCACTGTGGTGAGTTGTATAAGGAAAGACTAAAGAAAACATAAATAATCGCGTGAAATAAAAAGTGTATTATTGAGATTTAAATAGAGAAAATAAAAGTTTGATAAAAATTTCAATTTATCGAAATTTTAAAATCAATTTGTTTATTGTTTGAAGAATGAGTTACTCGAAAAATATTATCAAAAAGAAAATTGCTTAAGGAAATTAATGAATAATAATTGTTTATCTCTACTTAAAATAAGTAATAGGTAACCCAGTTGGTAGCTTCCTAATTATCGCTTTAAATATCTTGAGAGAAATTTGAGCCTGTGATTGGATGTATCTGAGATATTTGAAGGTGTTTGATTATGATTCATTTTAAATGATTCTCGTGATCTAGACTTAGTAGTTAGTAATGACAAATTATGGTTTTCGACTTTAAAGGAAGATAAGAGATCTTAATTAAAATAATAATAATATATGCTAATTTTGAAAACAAGAGAAAAGTTAAAAGATGAATATATCAGGAGAGTCAGACAGAAAATCAAAATTAAAAATTATTTATCTCAACTCACTAATTTTTATTTAATAGTTGATTTTAATTAAAATAATAAAAAATAATTAGCTTTAAATCAATTTATTATATTCACGTTAGAATTCTCTTCACATAAAAGACAAGTTCATATTCATTAATGTTATTTTTGAGCTAAATAAAGAATATAACTATTTTTAGCTAAGAGTATAAATTATAGAATATATCATTTAAATCTGATATATTAATAAACATATAATATTGTTAGTAATATAAAGCCTAGTACTCTTCAGCATTATTTTGATTATATTGATAACTTGACTAAGCGATTTCATATTGTATATATTAATTGAACTAAAATTTATATGTATGTTTAGGATTTATTCATTTGCAATATTTAATAATGTTATCCGTCTTGAATACAAATAAATCTTGTCTGTTTTTATTTTTATTATAATTATGATATTGATTCCATAGATTATTTAGATTAAATGCTATTTAGATTAATATGAAAAATATTAGTTTTAAGCCTAATATTTTTTACTTTTTTCATTTCAATTTATATGAATTTATTAATTTGCCTAGTTTTTGTAATTTTTTACTCTCCTTAAGAAAAAATAAAAGAAAGATAAAGTTAAGCATATATCTTACTCTTTAAATAGTGATTTTTAAGAACAAAAATTATAATTTTTAATAAACTAATAAATAACATTTAAGAAATGATCAAATAATAATTCTTTAAATAATTTAATATTCAGCTTATTTCTTCAAACATTAATGAATTATAATCACAATATATTGTAAAATAAATTTTTATTTTATAGATAATAAATACGAGATCATATTCAGTAAGAAGATAATCTACGAGATTGGTAAGAAAACATAAAAACTAACAATTTTGTGCTGTAAAAAATAGTAGAAAAATTAATTGATTTATTTGATGAATAATATTAATTTAGCCAAACTATTATCCAAATTAATTTTTTCAATTACAATTATCTTTAATTATAATTAAAATATGGATAAAAATTTCCAAACGAAATTGGTTTTATCGATGACTCTTGTTGATAATGAATTTTCATCATTCTCAGATTTTTCAATTTTCATTTCTTTTAATTAAGTTGGTTTATATCCATAGATCTTAAAACATAAATGATGCATCAAACTTGCGTCAGCTTTATCTGTCCATTAAGAGCAAAAGAAATACAGTTTTTAGCTCTCATAAAACTTTAAAATATAAGATGATGAAAAAGATTTAAGTTCACTATTAAATGAATATTATAAATTTGATATCGGAACTGATCCACAAATTTGATATGGATTCTCGTTAAGTCAAAATTTAATTAATATTCACTTCACTTAAATTGTGAATAAAATTTATGATTAAATGAGTAAATTTGATAGCCGATAATACGATATTATAAATTTTAAATGAATGATAATATTATTTTCCATTTTTTTCTAAATGATGTATTAATTTTTAATCTTGAATTTGAGCTTTATACTATTAATTCATATAATAAAAACTATTGTTGAAAATCCGATTTTATATCATTATAAACATAAATTTAGTTAGATTGTATACTGAAGCATTTATTGTAAGGATAAAAAATAGCGAATATATATATTTATGATTAAATCATACATTCTTTATTTTAATTTTGATGTGTATTATTTTTTATTAAGATTATTGAGTTTTTTTTGCATATTTTAAATATCAAGGATTTTTATATTCTTATTTATCAGGAATAAAATTTTTGCAAAGTGAAATCATATAAATTAAAAAAATCATAAAAGACTTATTTAGTCTGATGATTGTTATAAGTAAAATTAGTTAATTATTCTTAGCCATGTCCACTGTAAAATAATTTAATATGAGCTTATATTAGTTTTATAAAATTCTATTTCTTGAATTAGTGAATAAAGAAAGAATTGAGAGAAATTAAGCCTAATACATTTTAAATAAAGACGTTTAATTTTAGAAAAGTGAGCTCTTAAGTTTTTATATAATGAGGAATTTAGCAGCATCTTTATGTCACCCTAATCATTAAAATTCGTATATTTTGAGAATTTGTTTGCATTTATGAAGTAAAGAAGAAGATCAAAAGCACTCAATTTTATCACAGAGGAAGTTTAAAGGTTCATTGCAATCTAATTTTAAGTAATTGATCCAGAGATATTTACTGAAATATTTGTTCATTTATTTTTAAAATTGCTTAGTTTATTAAATTTAAAAATTTCAGTTATTATTTTTTTTACTTTCAATAGGAATATTGCAATATATTTTTTAGATTGAACTTCAAAGTATTTTACTACTTTTCTTTTGCTTTTGAGATTTTAAGCATATTTTAATTAAAATATGTATTTATTTTAAACAAAAGTTCATCAAATTTAATATAAGTATAATACTGTAAGCCTTTTTACATTGTTTCCTTAACTAATATTTGAAAACTTTCGCTTGCCCATCATTTTAAGATTTGAGACAAAATTAACTTTAAAGACAAATATATAATTTTTTATTTCAAATTTTTCAATTATTAATAAAAATCTTTTTAAATGTATGTAAGCCTTATTTTGGCCTTTTATCCTTTGATGAATTAATTTTTTCATTAAATATTTTTAAATTTATATTAAAAAATATGTATTTCAGAATATACAACACTCTTTTTCTTATTTCCTTCTGACTTTCAACAATTTTCGGTTGTTCAGGAGTTTGATAGTTGATTTAACAGTATTATGTTAAATAATTAAATATTTCTATTTGAAGGAATTGATCATTTACACTAATATCTTAAATATTACAAAATAAATCTTATTATCAAACATTTTTTTTCACTACTTTGAAATTTTTAATTATGAAATTTAATTGCTGAATCTTTACTAAATGAAAACACTCTTTGATTATAATATTATTTAAAACAACTTATATTTAACTCATTATAGAATATAAATTCATTCAAGAAAAATATCCCTTCATTTGAATTGACAGACTAAGAATTTCAAGTAAAGAAAAGGAAGAAAGAAAAATTGATGAATGAGATCATCTTATTATTAAACCATTCAATATCTGAATTCTCGATAAGGAAACAGAAGAAGAGGTAGCCAAATCCTTGATTATTGAATCCAAAATTTCAAATTTATTTAATTGAATGTTATCATTTTAATATAAAAATTCACTATTTTTTAAACTTTTTATTACAATTAGCATAAGTTATTAATAATTTAATTTCTTTTAGGAAACTAAAGTCATCAACTGGGATATTACCTTTAATAAAGAAACGATGACCAAGCATTTTTTAAGTAACAATGGAGAGATTTCTGCAAATGTATACGACCATATAAATAAATCAGAAACAATTTTAAGAAGACTTGAAAAATTTGAAGAACTTAAAAGTAATATTTATTTTTTATATATCCTTTTAGGCTACAACATTATTTCACCAAAAGGTATTTAAATATCTTCATTGACACTAATAGACTCGAATCTAATATATTCAAAGGAGAGTGATGATGAATTAAAAAATCTTGAGTTTGACTTAATAAAACTTTCACATCCAAGAATTCCAACAAATAAATTCGAAGAAAATCAAAATTACTTTGATAATTGTGAAGAAATAGCAGAAGATCAAATTAATGCTCAGTAATTTAACAATTTAAATATTTATTATTTTAAAGTTAACTTTAATAAAACGTTATACAAGCTAAGCAAGATTATAAAATAATATTTGAAATAACATAAGAAGATAAAATATATTGATCACAATTATACAATAACTTTTTTATATCCCTGAAGTTTCATGATATGTATTCTAATTACTTCAGCTTTACAGTTTATTGTATGATATATATTTAAATTGAATTTTATTTAAATCAGATATCTAAAATATTAAATCAGCTAAATTTATTTTTTATTCATCAAAAAAATTGACTAATAACAGCTATAGATTAAAATTTTTGAATGAAAGAGAGTGGATTATTAAATCCTTCAGGAAATACGCATTTGAGTTTAATAATATAAAAACAAAGGTAATAAGCACTGATAATAGTTTTAGAATTTTAATTTAAAAATTACTGCGGCAAATGAAAACATTTCAAAAATTACTGAAACTCTCTCCAAGCTGATTAAAAAAGCAGAAAGGAAACAAAAGAAACTAGGAATAACTATTAAAGTTAGTCTCAACTATTTAAAATCTCTAATCTATTTATAGGGAAATAAAGAAAAAGAAGTTGTAATATTGTTAATTCTAAAGTTTAGATTTATGATAAGTGAGCAGCTGATATTGTCAAGGTTTGGCTCAAAGATAAAGATCAAATAGAGTAAGAATAATATTAATATTTATAGTGATTTTATGAAATTAAGTTTCAGAGTTAAGAATCAAAGGTAATAATAAAATGATTAATCAAAATATTTCAACTTTGAATATTAACAAAATTTATCTAAAAATTTCTGCTAAATCTCATACTATAGTTTTGAATTCGATTCTGCTTGGACATCTGTTATTATTGGGATGATTGAACTTCTCTGTTTAATTGCAACACAAGATTGTAAGTAATTGTACTCTCATAAGATTTTATAGACTATGAAAAAGATATATTATTCGATAAAATTTGGATTTCACACTTTGTAAGTATTTTGTATGATAGTCCCATATATTCTTTTAAAGCTTTTATCATAGTTTTATTTCATCGACTCTGAAGATCGTCAAACCTTTTAATAAGAGATGCTTTAAATACTTCGAACTGTGAACCTGCTAAATCTATTTCTTTTAATATAGTTCACATAAACTGAAGGTGATGTTCTTGCAATGCTCTAGCTCTGGCCTTTTTGGTTATTCTTAGTCCTCTATTTTTGGTCTTTTTGTGTTGATAGATAAGTATTTTCTTTACCAAAGTCTCGTCGATACAAAATAGTCCAGAAAGACTCGACGTACTTACTTTAAAAGTTGACTGAGAGATCAGTCAAGTCTAGATTAATTTCTTCTGAAATGTGCTTCAATAAAGGATCTTTACTGTTATCAAAACTTGCTCTCATATTCACTTATTTGTTTCCTTCATTAGGATTCTTAGTTTGTCGGCATTCAGACTTCAGTCACGATAAAATCTCGTGGTTCGCCATTTGAGTGATATGTAATTTATCCAACAGTTTCCGACAATTGTTATTCAAAAATCAGCCGTCGCTAATTTCATATGGAGTCAGACTGAATGTCTTATTATTTTTATCGTCGTCAATTGAGGCCACGCTATCAGCCTCTGGACACTCTGAAATAGAACCTGAGAAATTTGCTTCGAGTCAGCTCATAAAAAGTTGCTAATTATTTTCTTCTTGGAATTCATAATTTGAATTGATAAGAAATACATTTTAAAATATTTGTTTCAGTTTATCTTATCCGTGTAATATGTAAAAACATCAATAATTTAATGAAATACTTTAAAAAATATAATTAATAATAAAATTATGTTTGTACTTTCTTTTTTCTGTCAACTTTAACATTATATTAATATATGGTTAAAAATAGTTTAAATTAAATATTTATACATTTCTTATTTTAAATTATGATAAATGATAATATGCTCTTGTAATTAAATGGATTAAGCTTTTATTTTCCAAAGTATAATGTCATTCTAAAATTATTTTATTTATTTTTACTCTAAAAATTTTGAAATTAATAAAAAAGACATACTAATGATCTAAAATTTAATTTACTTTTCATTATATTATGCAAATATGTATACAAGCTAATTTAAATAAGACATAAATTTTTAATAAAATTATTTTTTATGAAAATTTTTGTAAACTCAATAAAAAACTTTGAATTATAAATTTATTATTTACTTTTATTATTAAATCTTCGGGATTTATATTATTTGACTATTTAAAAAAAAATATTGCAAGTTTTTCAAAATTTTGTTATTTGAAACTAGTAAAACTACATTCATTAGTTTACTTTATGTTTCAGCAAATTTATGCTGCTATTTTCCCAATGAGTATAAAATAAAATTTATATGTTTGATCCACAATATTTGATTATTAATAAAACAGTTTAAAGAATTTTGCTAATATCTGCGTGCTCTACTAAAATAGTATTTGATGCAGAGTCTAATTTGACATTAATTTACTATCAGGATTAAACTTCAATTTATGTAGATATATTTCGGAAATTCACAAATAGTTCAAATGTATTGTTAGCTTATTTAAGTGTAGCTATTTTATTTAATAGTATTAGTGTATTCAATTAGGTCATGAGGAAAAGTATGCAAAATGGTTTATGTACTTCTTTATTATTTTGGTCAAAAAAGAATGGTTAACTTACAAAATTATCTTTTAGAGGAGCTTAATAGAATTTCTTAGTTATACTTTTAAAGCATAAAGAAAATGAACAACTAGAGGCATATATTAATGAAATTCGTTTTCATTGTGAAAGTGCCGAGATGGAGAATAGAAGTAATAAATATAAATCTCATCCAACAGAATGACTAGAAAACAACAATCTAATATATTTACCTCTTGAATATCGTCATTCGTTTAATTTAATTCTATATAAATATATAAATTGATAAAATAAATTTAATAAAAGTGCTTCTAGTTTGTAACAACTCAAGCATTTTAGTTTAAAATTTCTTTATTCATATTATGAATTTTTGATATATCATTTATAAGTGATCAGTATTAAAAATGAAAATAATATTGTAGTTTATCTGCCTCTTAATGCTCAACTATTTATCTCATTCATCATAAGCCATTCAGATCTTTATGTTTTAATTTATTCAATTTATACTTTGTCAAAGTTTAGCAACCTTATATAAATATTAGTTTGAAACAATTTTCCATAAAAATCAAAAGTGAAGTATTTATAATTCTTTTATACCATATAACCAAATAAAAATTTATTAACAATTGTATATAGAAACAAGCTTTCAAAAAGGTAGGATGCTAAATAAAACGTTCTTTCATTTTGATCCATCTTTTTATATTTAGACAAAAGAAATTCTTAAAGAAAAATGAGAAAGAATTGCATGCAGATATGTATTGTAAGATCTGACTTCAAAATCATTTAACTTAATATGATATAGTGATGAATATTCTAAAACCCAAGAAATAAAATAAAGCTGTTACAGATTGATACATGAAAACATTAGAGACTATTCCAGTATTACATTCGATTCGAGGTTTTGACACATACGATATTTTTGATAAGAAGATATATTTATTATTAAAGAAACTTCTTTGCAGGTAAGCTTATCTTTCTAAATTATAATTATGAAAATTTTAAGTAATTTAAATTTGAAAGCGGATTTCGGTCGTGTATATGAATTAAACTAAAAACTTTTATAGTTTAAAATATTGATTTTTTTGTCTATCAAATTGACTTTTGGTCTAAATTTTAAAATGTAAAATAAATAATTTAATTCCAAGTACCTTAATATTTCAAACTATAACAAAATGAGAATATAAAAGACAGAAAATATATAAAATTGATACAATCATTGTTATTATAAGCAATAAATTAAAAAAAGGTTATAATCAGCAAATAATCTGGTAAATTAGATTTAAACATTAAATATTAAAGTATAATTAAATTCGAAATAAAAAAGAAACTAAGAAGGATTTGATAAAGAAGCTCAGATATTCGGGATTTATGCCTCTCAAGGTTTTTATATGTTTCTGCTCAAAGTTCAAAATCTCGTGAATAGATAAAACACCGATTTTAGAAAATTAAATCAAAAATAAATATTATTTTTTATTTCAACTTTCAAAGATGGGTGCCCAATGTGTAAGCAATGTTTATGGACCAATGTGTCGAACTACATTAAAACAACGAAGAGAGATTTCGAATATCAACTTTATGAAGCAAATAACAAAATGAAGGAAGATATGAAAAACGATTTCCACCTTGAAAGCGAGATAACAGATTTTTGAATTCTCAACTCCTCTTATAAAAATCTAATTATTTTAATGGAAATTATTAATATTGACAATAATGTTTATAACAAGAATTAAAACTAAAATTAGAAAATTGATATAGTTTAAGTTTTATTATAAAAGAACTTTACAACAACATATTAAATGAAGAACATGATTCAAATTCATACAAAATGCCTGATAATGATGTAGAAGTTTAAGTAGTTTTCTTTTAAAAAAAATTTAAAAAATTATTGATCAAACTCAATAGCAGCTAAGATACCTTTCAAAATAAAATAAAATAATCGAAATGTACAATCAACTTTTATCAAAATTGAAGAATTGAAATTGAAAATCTATCAAAAAAATAATATCTCATTAATTGATTATCATATTGAGTAGATAAAGGAGTATGTTGAAGGGTGTATAAAACTCCTATAAAAATAAGAATGTTTAAGAATGCTGTTTGACCAAAGAATTTAAGCAAAAGCACCATTAAACTCAACAATTTCAAAAATATTCAAGAGAAAATTGAAAATGTATTACAAGATGATACACAAATGGAATATCAAACAAAAGAATACTCAAAATTAAGGAATTTTTATTGAATCTCGATATATTAACTTGAATGAGAGTTAAGGAAAATTGAAATGATTTATGTCGATTAGTTCAAATTCAGCTCAAGAAATTAGAGTTTACACAGGATTAGGCTAGAAGAAAAAACATTTACGAGTTTTCAAAAGCTTCACAAGTCTACAATTTTCTGAAGCTTTGGAGTTCTCTATGCTTCGTTTTTATGAAATTCTCGTTAATGAAGATATGTAATTTTGGATTTGTAGTTTTATGCAAGTTTTCAAATTTAAAGACAATGGTTATGTTTAAGAATGGATTATTAACTGTTTCAAAAACATGCATATAATTATAGCAGAAATTTATACAAAAGAAATTGTTGCTTAACAGCTTGCATTTTTCGTAACAGAGCTGATGTTAATTGAAAAATATAGTTTAAGAACTCATTTTGAAAGATAATGAAATGTTTTAACACAAATTGTAAAACAACTTAGTTTTGGAGTCAATATAGTTCAATGGACTGTTGTGATTCTTGAAATAATAAAGGCATGAACTATTTGAAAAATTATAAAGACAGTCTTTGAAGAGATAATATAATTAATGGAAAAGCCTAAAAATGATAATAAAAGGAAAAGAAGCTTTAGGAATCACAATAAATTTAAAAAGAAATTAAGAGAGTCAGCTAAAGATAAAGAAGATTTTTATTAGAAATCATAGTTGTGATGGTATAATCAGTGTCATTACTAAAGCAGCCAAAATATTTTATAATGTCATCATAAATTAAAAGCAATTAGCAAGTATGATAACTCAAATTGGCCCGAAGAATGTTGAGTTACACTCAAAGCTGAATGTATCAGGTTATTGTCCGTGAAAAATAAGGAGATTTTACTTATGAATAGTATCCAGATCATTATAAATAATGTGGAAATTTATAATGAAGCAACATAATCTTCTTATCAAAATGAATTTAAATTCAATTTAAATATTCATGGATAGAGTTTTATTTCATAAAAAGAATATAAGAAAGGAAACGACTGACATTCTCCTTTTGTCCTTCTTAATTTTCCAAGCCAGTTTCTAGTCTAAAAAAAACTGTAAATAACGAACTCTTATATGTCTTAAGAATGAGCGAGTTTCCTTTATGAACCAAAATATAATCAAATTGTAGAGACAAAAGGTGAGGAGAGTCTGAAATTTGAGATTACGAAAACACCACAAATGGAGACGGATACCAAAACATGACTCAGGATCGTCATTCACCTTATAAAAAGCTTAATAGTCAAGCTAGTTTCTCTACAATGCTCAACATTGAGTTCAGCATGCATTCACATATTCAAAAGTTCCTCTCAGTTGGAGTTTGGTTGGGACAGTTCTCGTTCTTGGAAGTGAAATTGGAGACTGAGTTTGAATTCGCTTTCATCCATCTTCAAAATTATTTCTTTCATTGATCAATACGCAAATCTGCCGCTATATTAAATGTAATTATAATATTCATATCGTTTATTTTTATACTTGAGTTATTTGGGAGCAACACAATTATCTTCGGATGAGAATTTGATATAAATAATAAATAGGTTGCTTTATGCCTTTTTTAGAAGCAATAAGCTGTAGTTGACAAAAACTAATTAACGAAAGAATTTCTTGAATATTTCGGCTATGTTTTTATTAATTTTCTAATTTTAATAATGAATGTCTAAGCTTTTATAAATTTTGAGGGCTTTGGCAAGAATACTTTTAAATCAAACTTCTTTCATTGGTAGGGGTACTTCAATTACAAATAGTATTGAGGTTATATATGCAATCATACTCAAAATAAAATTTGAAAAGCAGTTGAAATGCTAACATCAAAACCTTTTGAGGAATTATTTAAGTACTCAAATTTTACCAAAATTTAAATATAATTAAAAATAAACTCAAAATTTAATAATATAACCTTTCTGTTAATTATAAAGATAAAATCAAAAATTGAGCTTACTGTTTTATTTTGTTATGAAAATGATTTGTGCTTTTCGAAATCTTTAATAGTAACTTATTTAAAATACAACCCAATCTAATTCAATAATTTTATCATTATATCTAATACTTTGATGTGATATATAGCTATCATTCAGCTTTCTTTTTCTTTTGCATCTTTGGACAAATTTTAGAATTTATATTGTACTAAAATTAACTTATCAAAAGAGATCAAAATTATATATAGAGTTATTAAGCTGATTCATAAAGCATTTAAATTCGTTTATATAAAATAATTTATAGATTCAAGAATTCAGATTTAAAGCTTATCAAAAACTTCCCGATTACTCTTGTTGCAAAAGGAATCAGTCAGTTTTGTAAAAATCGCAAAAGTTACAATGATAATAGTATGATTTTGTATTTTATGTGATTTATTTTTCAGAAATTTAAAATTAATTTTTTAATCAATTTTCATTCATAGTTAGAAAGGTTCAAATATTCTGAAGTTTATAATTTAATTCTCTTTTTAACTCTTGGTATGAAATTTAATAAGCATAATTAGTTAGTATTAAGCTATAAGTAATATAAAAATGTAATATTTTAAGCTTTCTTATCTAAATTGTAGCTTTTATTATAATCTCATCAGGATTCTTTCAAAATATAAATTTAGATAAAAAAAAATTAAACAAATCAGACATCAAATTAAATAGAGTTAGTCCGAGACTAGCCTTTATTTTTAATATTTAACCTATCTAAACTAAATTAACCTTTTGAATCTATTTAGGAAAGTGTTTGTGCAGGATTCACTTTGAATAATTGCAATTTATACAGAATTTTAAAATTAAAATTTAGCAACCATATTATTTAAAAATAATAATTTTCTGATTAAAAAGATAAAAACCACTGACTTTACCCTTGAATCAATAACTGAGATTTGAGTTTCTATTAACAAAAATATAATGATATTACATTAAATTTAAAACTTTATGTCATGTTTCTACATTGATACATTATTTTACTTTTATATTATTATGACAATTAAATAAAATAAACAGAGTTGATAATGCATTTGCAAACTATTTATTTACAGGCAAGCTTAAATTTAAAAAAGAAACAAAGGCACTTATTTTCATTGGTAAGCATTTACTTTTTAATCACAGCTAAATTTGATTTTCAGAGTTCGAAAGCGAAATGGATGAGGAAATGTTCAAAAAATACAAAAAGAAAGCTGAGAAATTCTGTAAAGCTGAGATTTACTCATACATCTTGTATACTGCTCTGGAGTATGAAATGGTTACGTAAGTGCTTAAATTTATATTTTATTCATGTTGCTTTTGCATAGATTGAAAGAATTAAATGAAAGAGAATTTGAGAAGGCTGTAGTTGTAATCGTTGACGTTTGATACTTTGAAAATGAGGAATTAATACCTTATCTTCATCCAAGAATGCTATTAATTCTCAAATCTAAATCATCAAAGAAATTTAAAGAAGGCAAGAAAAAGAACAAAAAGAAAAAGAAAAATTCTAGTGAAGAAGAAAGCGAAGAAGAAATAATAACAAAGAAACAAAATAAAGCTAAAGGAAAAAAGAAGTGACAAAATACTAGTGAAAGTAATAATAAAAGTAATCAAATAACTGTTTATAAAGTTTTGTTGTGATTTATATGTTCTCCCTCAATCTTACAATCAAATTGCTCTTATATCAGCATAAATAAATCGAAGTTTAAAGTATAAATAATCTTAAAGTTTGGCATAATATTCACAAATCTATTTATTATTTCTCCTTTAAATTCTACCTCAACTGTAACTTTGATGTAGGTAGCGATGAAGAAAAGAAAAAGAAGAAAAAAGCGAAGAAGGAACCAAGTGATAACACAAGCGAAAGTGGTAGTGATGCAGAAGGAAAAAAGCAAAAATCAAGAAGTCAAAAAAGGAAAATGATAGTGATAGAGAGAAAAGAGAAGAAAGAAGAAAAGGAAAGTGAAGGTGAAGGAGAAAGTGAAAGTAATACTATAATTAAGAATTGAAGTGACTCAGAATCAGATTAATATCATGATCTTAACATTTTAATGATGTTTTGATTAAAATCGTTCAAAGCTATTTCTATTTCAATTTTGTTATTCGGTACTGGGGTTTTGGGGTTTTGGGGTTTTGGGG
>JAQGFW010006813.1:0-10748 GCA_030463445.1 Euplotes aediculatus
TTTTCAGTATCGACGGCAACACAGGATATTTCTTGAAATCAAGCTGATTCAACACTGTAATAGGAGACATTACCAAGGATAAATGTAATTCTTAATTTAAGGCATATAGATTTATTTGTTGAACATGCAACATCACAATATGTATTCGGGTAAATCAATTAATTGATATTTTTAATTTTATTTTTAAAAATTAATCATACTTACTTTTGATAATTAGTTGCATTATTTTTGTCTTTTTATTAGTTTGCTAATTTAAAAATTTAAAGAGGTACTTTTAATTCTTATGGAACAACTAAGTGATTTATATTCAAATTCATATAGCTCAAATTATATTTTAAACTATAATTTAGAATCTCAACAATGTTTAAAGTTAACTCTGTTCTCCAGATTTCAAGATTGTTTATCCTATCAGCCAGTACTCTGGAGCCTTTGATAATATACGACACTCTAATTATGAAAATTGGATTTGTTGTGTCCAAAGGGTTTACATCAAGTGTGACTTCTTCAAAAGGTAATACGATTATTTGGTCTTAGTCTTTCAAAGTAACTACAACATTTGTAATAAAAAGAGATGCCGAGAATATTAAAATTGTCAGACTAATTCAATCTGAAATATATTCTCTACTAAAACATTAAAATGATGCATTATACGTAAGCTTGAGATAAGAATAAAGTCATTCTTTATATCTATAATAAATTTGTTAGTTATTGATTTATTACTTTCAAAGATACAAAATATTAATTTATACAAAATCATTAATAAATTAATTAAAATGGAAGAAGATTTTGCATATATCTGAAAGTCAAAAGGAATTTATAAATTTATTAATTTTGATCTTCATGCATTAAGCTTTAAAACTATTATATTTGCAAGTCAAAGAAAGAAGAAAAGATTTAAATAGAAATGCAGTAAAATTTAAATTAAATTCATAATCTTACTTTGATAAATAAAGATATTTTTAACAATAGAGATTTTAACTCACTGATAAAATCAAAAGATTTATCATAAATGTATTAATAATTTCTTTTGATTTGTTATAAATGATAAAATTATTAGAAAATTTAAAAGAAGTTTGTCCAAACTGAGATAATACTTAACTCTGTTTTAGCTAAATAAAATATTTTCTTTGTATCTTCAAAACATTAATTGTAGTTTAAATAATCGTTAACATTGATTTATTTTGTGATTTCCAATTAAAATAAGATAGATTAAGTTTTTTAAATCATATATTAAAAAGAAAATTATAAGTATGATCGGATAACTTTACTAAACTTTGTTTAGTTAAGATTACTTTAAAAATAAGCTTTTTAAATTGAAAATAAATAATCTAAAACAAATTATAATTTAGGAATATCATATTAATTTTTAATAGATAAAATGTATTAGCTGAGAAATTTTTAGTAAATATCTTAATTTTTATAAGAAACTTAGAGATAATATTCTTATATGCTTTAATATGAAAATAGAGATAGAATTTATTTAAACATTTTGTGAATTAAAGTAAATTAGTTTATTTTAAACTGCTATTTAAGATCTCAATCAATAAAATAAATTAAGAATAAGAATTATTGAAAAAATACATTAAAAAAATAAATATAGGTATTTAGTTCTATCATACTCCAAACAACTAATTAAATCTATGACCTATTATCAAAATTTTTAAAAATATTTATTGATACTTATATGTAATTTTGAGCCAATCTATACCGATATTAATAAAATTCCTCCAATAACGTTTTACTTCGACTTCATTTATTCTTCTAATGCACTTTGATAGTACTTTCATTCCACCTTCTGAGTTTATCTAATGTATTTTTCAGTCTTTATTGATTTCATTTATTGTTTTATACTTACAAACAAACTCTAAAAGGATGCGAGCTCCGGATATATGTAGGTATTGTCCAAAATCTTCATTTTTGTTGAGATAGGAACTTCGCTGAGTTGATACATGTATGAATCCGAGCATTATTCATAGTTACAAGCACCCTCTCCATTTTCACGTTTTATCTTTTACCCAATGAATTCTATTAGATCCTGCACGCAATCTATAAATTCATCACTATTTGTTTTCCTTGCTTTGCAATAGTAAACAATTTATTGCTACTCATTATTACGGAGAAATTTTGTATATTATGTGAGTTTTTTAATTTTATATTTGCTATCCTTTTCCTCTCATTAACCATGAATACTTCTCTTTGAGGCTGTTATTGAAGCAACATTAATCTAGATTAATCAGAAGATCTCAACATTCTATTCATTTTTTAAGTCTCATAGCAAAATATAATTTCTTCCATCACTGGCTTTTAATATTCAGATTTATTGGTGTTGAGACTCATTTATTTACATGACAGCAATAATTTCTTTAAAATATTACTAATGATATTCAGAGATACTTTAACTCACAATTTTTCTTAAGATGGCTTCATACGTCATTGCTTATGAATTGATCTTTGTTTAATTCGATAAAATCCTAGAATAATTTAATTATCACCTCTGAGTGCTCAAATACTCCAAATTTCTTTGTGAAAATTGAATTCTTTGATAATAAAAAACCTCTTCTGAACTCCTGCTTTATTCAACAGATTGTTGATATACTTAAATCATATATCAGTTTTATCGCTTTCCTCCAGATTATCTGTCTGCAATACAACTCAAATGATAGAAAAGTAAATTATTACAAAGAATAGTTTGAAAATGGAAACGCAAAACCTCATTTATTTTGTATTATATTATGGTATATAAACGCAAAAAAGAGAATTATGCTTATTGGCTACTTTTATATTGAAATTTATGTAAAATCTATGTTTAATGGCAACTCAAATCGGTATTAGCAATTTTAATTTTATATATTGTATACAAATTATTTAAGAGTCATCACAAAATAAATTTTGGAATCATTTAAGAAAATTTTAGATTGAATAGCTCAGCGAAGAGACTAAAAACAATGATCAAAAACAATTTTCAAAGGTTTTACGTTTCAATTAGAATCTATTGTTTTGCAAAAAGAACTATCCTATTAAACTCCTTCGAAATTATTTAATAGAGTGGTGTATGACTGCTTGTATTCCTATCATTGTCAGAAGTATAAGTCCTTATTTTGTTCAAATAATTTGTTGTATGTTAAGTCCAAAATTATAAATGTTATTTGCTAAACTAATCAATCTAATATTCCTTTTATAATTCTAATAGTATGATGTACTGAACTTCTCACTTACATGCTTCTAAGCTACATAATAATTGCCATAATATATTTAGAAGACACCTCAGATTATGTCAAAAATCTATTTCAAACTCAAAATTTTAATTTCATATAAACCTCTAAACACAAAAATGATAGAATAGAAGGATTGTACTAAAATAATAAATATTCTATATACTTTTAGGTTTAATTCATATTCTCCTTGGCCTTCTTTTCTTCCCCTTTCTTATGGTATATTGAAAAAGTTTAGATCATACTTCTTTGCTCGTTTCATTTTGTTATAAGTTTAGCAGATCTTCTTAACAAACATGGTGTTCTTCCTTTAGTTGCTAAATTTTCTTAAAGTTAGTAAGATTTTTTATGTGTCATGATTTTTTAATCTCATCATAAAGTCTCTTTTCAGTATATACCATCCTATCATTATCAAGATTTTGAAGTGGTCTATTATTCTTGCATTTTAACCATTTCTTTACTTCTTAATTTCTGAAGGTAGCTAAAATAATATACCATTTGTTCTATCTGAAAATTGAATTAAGTTGTAATCAAGAAAGTATATCATCAACTCGTCAAATCATGTAAATAATTGTCAAACCTTTTAAACTGATAGTTCTTGAAATCTGAATACTTCAAGCTCTATTTTCTTTTTTCTTTACTAATTATTTAGAAAAATTCATATTTTGTTTCCTTTTTGACTCCAGTTAAGACTTGACGAAAAAGTGCATTGGAATCTTTTCCAATGGTTGTAGATAATATCGAGATTAGTTATTTATTTTATGGTTGATGAATCGTCAAATATATATTAGAAAAAAATAATTAAAAAACTAATGATTAAGAAATTAATAAGAACAGCAAGGCAAACAATTTAATAGAATATAGTAGAAGGAAAGAGCTAAGTAATCCACAAATTATATTTTATTTTCAAATTTGATCCAGATTCGTATTTCCATATGAATTACTAATCATGGTAGATTAAAAGCAATGAGTTAAATATAGTGATTACTTTTGAAAAGATGAGGATGTGAAGAAGGAACTTTAGTAACTCAAAATTCAAACAAAATGAAAAAATTGTTAGTAATCTATTACAAAACCAATTATTCAATAAGATTTCCTTGAAAATCAATTTTTTCATATAATATTGAAAGTTTATACTTATTATTCTTGTATTCAATTTCCATACGTTTCGAGTGGTTAACCTCGTTTCGTAAATCTCGTATTTGATCTTGAAAATTTCACTTATCTTTTTTAAGTTATTTGATCTCCTCATTCTTTACCTTATTTTTTAATATCCCCATATGTTCGCTTATTATTTGATCTCAGAATGTGATGAAATCTTTTATTTTTTTATCTCTTCATGATCATTTGATGTTTAAAATTCTTAATAAGTTATTGGAGTAGATAATGAAAGTTTTCAGTCTACTCCTTCAATAACAGGATAAAAAACGAGACATCAATTTCAAATTCCTGAATAGCTCAACAAGTTCTGATGTTGGATTTACATACAGCTTTTCAATAAAATAACCTCCTTCTCTCCTTTCTCTAATCTCAAATTTCTAAATATCTCGAAATATTTATGTGTCAAAGTGTTAGCTAAATAAATAAGAGAGATACAGAACTCTTTGATTGTCAAAAGCTATTACCTTGGAGAAGGATTTTTATCACGCTCTGGGAAATATCTATTTCTCAAACTCTTCTGACAAATTTTATGATTTCATTAATATTAAAATCCTTGATTTTTGAAAATTGGCAAACTTGAAATTATTTCTTTGATGAACTGAAGCATTTACAATTAATAATGTCAGTCTACCTTCTTTTCTCCATTCATAGTCTGATTAATAAACTAGTTATAAAAATAAGAAGAAAAAAAACTTCTCTTTCCATTCATAAGAAATCGTAAATTTTCTTCTTTGATCAAGCTTGGATTTTTCAACCATCATTTTTCAGCTCTTTTAGATCCATGAATTTTTATTAATAAAATAATTATATTTTTGTTCTATTAATATTCTAAAAATAAGGAAATTTAACTGAACAATAAAAATATTTTGTTTGATTAAATCAGGGATCTTTTATATAAATTAAAACTTTTGGTTAGCAGAAACTAAATTTGTCAATTTGAACTCCAGTTTGCAAACAGAAAATTAAATAATAAGCTTGCAACATAATTCAATCTCTCAATATAAATTAAAAATATTTTAACTATATTTTATCATAAATAATATCTCTTTGTTTTGATACTGTTTGAAAAGATGTAAATTTAATTAGTTATACTTTCAATAGAATCTGTGCAGAATACAAATGTGACACAGGGATTGAGTGATGGACCAGTTATTATGCTGATGCAATCCTGCTCAGTTTCATTTGTTCTTATCATGAACGTAACAAATAATTTGCAACCTATTGGTAATAACTTAGCTCACTTTATTAAGAAATCGAGTTTATTTAATAGTTATGTTTTCAATTAAAAATTCATGAATAAATATAGAAAGCAGGATAACAACCTACCAATATAATTTTAACAAGTAAGCAAATTTCAGTTTTAATTATTTAAGTTGTCTTAAATCTCTTAATAGTCAAATGAATGATACATGACAAAAAATTACAGGTACTTACTTAATTCTGAGAAATCAGATTATTAATTCATATTACAGACGGGGTTGCTATTAATGATAATGAGTTTTATTACTCAATGGAAATTCATGAATATATTGCAGAATCAAAAAATAAGATAACAACTGCAATCTATAAATCATATACAAATTTCAGCTTAGCAGAATGAAATCTTTATTCATTATCTCAATTTGGTAAGTACATATATATTTAATGTACGAAACGATGTTGAATATTAAATTGAAATTTTAATTTTCCAAAAAATTTTATATTTCTATAATAAAACTAACTTATTTATATGCTAATTATTTGCATTTTGACCAATAATGAATAATAAATATTAAATAGATTTTATTTATTTTGTAATAATTTAAATTGGATATTAAAATAAAATTTGAAGTTGCTCACTATTAAAGATTCATAGTTTAAAGATCTTTAATCGAAGCTAGCTTGTTGAATAAAATCTAAACACAGTTGATTGTCTTCAGTTTTAATTTCATAAAGATTAACTTTTCAATTTAAACTTCTGATTTCTAAACAAAAAAATAAGAGTAAATTAAGTGTTAAGGAGGTAAAGTTGATCTGACAAATCAACATTACCTGAGACTTATTGAATACTTATGATTTTATTATATCAATTTTGATGATAAATTATAATGAAATCTATTAATATAAATTTGTTTTTATTTAAGATAGCTCATATTTTGATTGAAAAGCTTTAGCAAATGTCATAAAAACAATTTAAATAAAATTTAATTTAAATTTTGCATAATTATTCATTATATAAAAATGATCATTTAAGATTTGTTTGAGCTAATTAGCTTTCTTGAATATGCTCAATATCAATTAAATTAAGAATGAAATGTTTAAGCTATCTGTAGTTAAGTTTAGTATATTTTACTAAACTAATGTTATCCTCTAATTTATAAGAGTTTTCTGAAGTTTAATCAATCAAACCAATAAAATCATTATTTCTAGCGTATTTTAAATATTATATATTACCACAAAATATATAATCTATTCAAATAGGTAAAAATTAACTTTAAATTAAAAATTATTTTTCTTAAAATGAAAATAACATTTACTTTTTTGAGTTGAAGCAACCTTTATATAATTTCTAACAACTTCAATGATCATCTAATGATTAGTAATATCCTCGAGATCAAAAAGTATACTAACATTTTCATAAAATCGTATAGTATGAACTAAATAGAAAAGAGAGAATATTTGAGATTTGTTGGAGTCTTTATTGAAAATTAAGAATATCTCACATAGATTTTGTTGGCTTGCTTATATCTTGTCGAATTTTCAAATTTCATGATGATTTATTTTGAAGAGACCATTGCTTCGACTACTTTCGCCTATATTCTCAGATCATTCCAATCCATGTTTGTTTGTAATCCTCAGACTATATCTTATTCAAAGCCGGAATTTTACAAATGAGTGCTTGATTTGATTGATCCAAAGAAAATTAATCATTTCGATTGAGAAGCTAAGAGAATGGAGAGCACTTTTATACTTGAATATAAAATAGAATTTAATAAGCCATAAGTTATTATTATTCAAATTGTCAATAATCAAAGCTGAATATGAACTTTCTCATCTCTAAGAGTTGGCAACATCAGCGAACTTCACGCAGAAGTTTGTGTTAGATTCAATCCAAGCAAACAGAAAGATGTCTCATCTATTTTTCTAACATACTCACTGATTTATCGAGGTGGAACGAACTAAATACTAAAATTCTTGGCTATTTAATCTTATCAAAGCTAATGCTTTCAAAGATAATTTAAGAGCACACAGCAAGATAGTTATTAAATATTTAGCAACAAAAAATATTTATCGATTGATGCATGACCGAAGTTTCAAGGAGGCAGCAATTGTAATGAACAACTTGATTAGCTCTGAATATTATTAGTCAAATTTATCTTATTACAGAAGAAGCCATAAATAAATAAAAGACAAAGGCTGAAAGCATAATTTTAGGTTACTCGAGTATAAGACAACAAGTACTAAATCCAACCTCAAATACTTTATTTTGCATTTCTAAGAATCCAAAGAACGATAAATATATTCTAAGAAGATACTAAATTATTCAAATAATCCAATGAGACTTCAAAAGGAATAATGCATAATTAGAAATATTTGTTTAGAGTATATTTACTAAGTTTTTACATCTCACTAAAAATAATAGTTTATTAATTTTACATTATCGATTCGTTTTAAGACTTTTGAATGTAAATAAATAAAATTGATAATATAAAACTTTTTTGTTATCAGAAGTAATTTTTCATATTTCAACAAATTGAGAAATTAAAAATATTTGAATTATAAATGTTTCATTCAATAACTGATCATTTATTTACTTTAGTTTATATATATTTAGTTTCTGAAAATATTCTAAGTTGCTAATAAATTTATTACTCATTTTGATTTATACAAATGAAATGAAAATTCAATTTAAAAATCAATTCGATTTTGAATGATTTTATTTTCATAAGAAATAATGCTCATATTTTATTTAAAAAATATCATAATTAATGTAAAAGAGACTTCTTTATAAATTAAATATAAAAAGTAAAAATATTTATATCGAATATATTAAAAATATTATGAAGAAGGATGTTTATTTTAAAGTTGCTAAAATTGAAGATGCTTAAAGTATTAATTTTTTATTTTATTAAATTTATATAAATTATTACTATCAACCGAAATTTTAATATAAAACTCTTACATAAAAATTCTATTTTTCATCTATAATAAAAATTGCTATTCATTTTTTATAAGGACTATATTAAAAAATAAATTTAGATAAAGCAAATTTTGTGAATAGAAGTTTTCCAATTATAAATTTTACTCCAAACGGAACCGATCCAAAAGAAATTCACTGGATTGATAACACATTCAATGTGAAGTATTTTCAAAATGCTGATTTATTTCATAATTTTTATGAAAATTTTAAATATCAAGAGCAAGATATTACTTTATGAATTTGGCCAAATTACATTTCTGAACTTCAAAATTGAGATCCTGATCTTCCTTCTTTTATACTTGACGATCAAAATATAATTAAACTGTCAGAAAGTAACCCAATTAATACTACATTTACTGCATTCAAAGACTGTAAAGATGCAAAGTTCTTATTTCGAGTTTGATCTAGCATTCCTTCAAATAATGTAACTTGAGCAACTCCATTATGGATATCTTTGAATGAAACTTCAGGTAACTTTACTATCGACACATCAAAAGTTGCATCAGTTCAAAATACAGTTTTAAGATTTCAGGTTCAGCTGATCGGATTTTCGTTTATAAATTATTATTTGAACAAAAAATTTACAACATTTTCTTCAAATTTCATTTTCACTAACGATAATTGAATTATTTACGGAGATTATTCAAATTGGTACGTTGTGTACCAACAATTTGCAAATTATTCAATTACATTTAAAGACTTGGAAGGAGATACTGTAGTACTTAATATAGAAGATAGCGGTAGTCTCAATGTATTTACTCGACGACAGAGCAAGTCTGTATACACTTTGCTTGCAACTTGAAACGATGACACAATTTCCGAAACTGTTGTTGTTCTTGCATACACTGATGTGTATCACACTGATGACCAGTTTTGGACCAATATTGAAATCAATATCAATGTATTTAAGTCAGAGCCTCCAACATTTGTTGAGCAACCGAACAATTTAATTGTTAACTTGTGACAACATGGTTTATTAAGATATGAACTACCAAAAATATCAGATCCTGATAGCACAGTTTTTAATGTGTCATTTACAAATACTGTACCAGACTGGGTTAAAATTGAAGTAGTTGATGTCAAATCATCGACGTCAAATTCAAGTTTTAATGTAAGTTTTATATCTTGTGAATTATTAATCTAATTATAACTATTTTTTTAATTTAAAACCTGCTTTCTCAATATATAATAGATACTAATTAATACAACAGCATCCTCGATTTTCAATCAGTCTTCGAATATACCAATTACATTAAAACTTGATGATGACTCTGGAGCATATACTTTATACAATTTGAATGTTGAGTTACAGTCTTCTCAAACAATCTTTTTACAGCACTTTGAAAATATCAATGTTGACATTCTCCATCCAATTCAGTATCAGATTGATAATTCAGCCACAAATTTAGCTGCTTATTTGTGAAATACTCCTCAACAAATTGACTGGATTTGATTCTCTAACAATAAGAAGATTCTTCACATATACGATAAAACTAAATGTGAATTCACATTAGGTAAGCAACTTAGACTAATTTTATAGATGAGTGCAACAGCAATGTAAACAAATCTACATTTTGAGTTGTAATTACAACAATCGATGGTTGAGGCAATAATAAAAGTTCTAACAAGTTTAACGTAACTATAAATCCAAGTAGTCCTTCTGCAAATTCAAATAAATTCGAACAGATTATCGTGTATCAAAATCATTATATTGAAGCTGAGCTGCCAGACTATTTATTTTTTCAAAATTACCAAAGAATGGAAAGTTACGTACTTTCAAGGTGTATTAATAACTCCACTATCAAAATAGCAGCCCGAATAGAACAAATCGATAATAAGAAGTATTTATTTGTAAAAGTGTTCGGAGACACAGGCTGACAGCTTTCAATTTACAGCACAGACTCTTATTGACAAACCTCAGAAATATTACTGAACGTTACGGTGTTAAAGTGATCATCAAAAGAGTGATTTGAGTGATCTGGTCCCTCTGATTCTGACTGCATATCGTGAAACTCTGGCTATGTGCTTAACTCTGATAAGTCTTGAGTCAGAGATGTCATTTATTTGCCAACAACCAATACAAGGCTGTACTGGATTTGCGGACTCATCGCCATGGTTGTCAATATATTTTACATAATCTTGTCGCTAAGGTATGGTAAACTGATGCTTGAGCCAGCAGTTCATCTGCAAACTCT
>JAQGFW010006837.1:0-12983 GCA_030463445.1 Euplotes aediculatus
CCCCAAAACCCCAAAACCCCAAAACCCCAACGTATTCAATAATAATTGTAAATAATAAAATATAAAATATGGATTTAAAAGTTACAGCACGAAGTAAACACAAAACTGACAAAGGTATAATGCATTTCGACTCTGATTGTAAGTATTTTTCTCAGCTAGATTATTGTTTGGATGAACTCTACGCATAAATACTCAAAGATAATTTATGATCTTTTATTTCAAATCTATAAAATAAAAATTAAAAAAGAATAAAAAATCATAAAGTGAATTGATAATTTAGTTAATGATGTGAATTTGAACAAAGCCATAATACATTATTAATTTTAATATTTTTATTTATATATTAATATGTTAATGTTTTATCATATGATATATTAAAATTTATAAAAGTAGGATTTTATTTTGTCGTTGAAGTATTCCAAAATAAGATTTCCCTTAACTTCTACGCAAACTTTCATCAGGACTGATATCGGTTCCTTTGAAGGTTAGGATTGTCCTCTAAAGTCTTGGCAGTAGTTAGCAGTTACTATTCACTACCTCCATATAATGAGGTCTCATCCATAAGAGATGAGAATAGAAGAAAAGCAAGAACTCTGAGACTATGTGCTAAAAATCGAACTGCTTCAAGTGTATTAACATTGTGGTTTCCTTTCAGGGTGGGCCTTTTCTTTTCACAGTCCAGATGACAGTTTGCGTTGAGCTATGCTTTTTAGTTTGATCCTCCTTTTATACTGCGATTATTTTTAAAGAATTTTTGGGAAGTGCGATTCAATCAACAAACCATAAACTCCTTTATTATTTAAAAATAAGTTAAAAAATCGATCAATTAAGCTTTCTTCAAAATACAATCAAAAGGAATTTATATCTTATCTGCTACTTTCACTTCTTCTCTCATTTGCTATTTCTATAATTTTTGCAAATTTAATTTGATTCTTTATTTTAATTACTCCTTCTCTGATATCATATCTCTGCTTCCTCACATGTTGAGTGAAACACTTTTATTTTTCTTATTATAATGGCTAGTTTTAGTTTACTTTGCTAACTAAACTATTCATCAAAGCTTTTTAATAAATTTTATATAAACTCTGCTTCATTGTCTTTTCCTTGATCTTTCTGCTGCCTTACCTACAATTTCTCTGATATTTTGGTGATTGAAATTATCAATTATTTAATTTATAATTTGCTTAATTTTGATATGCAATCTCTTTTTTTTATTGTAACTAATGAATTTCTACTAATTTAGCTCTAAGTCATATTCATCAATTTTATCAATTTATTTAATGTTGTCATTAGCATTTGAAAGTGCTCTTTGTATTTTTTGTTGAATCCGATGATTTCTTCTTGCTTTGCGAATAATAAGGAGAATTTAGAGCATGTTTAACTTCAATATCATTTAAATAAGCTTCTAAATTGTTAATAAAATTTCTTTCCTTTATTTGCTTTTAATATTTTAAGAATTTCTCTGATAAATACTAGAGTAATAGTATTCCAAACAGTCGCTGATTTTTTAATGACAATGTCTAAACATATTTAAAGAAATGATCTACTCACGTTAATAAATATTTAGAATTTCCATTCATATTTGATCTCTCAATATTCAATTAAGTTTATTTGATATCCCTCGTATGATATCTTACTTTAAATTAAACTTTACGTTTCCTATCTCTTTGGATTTTGATGCATTTATCATTTTATTTACTTTTTGTATTCTTCTTACACATTATGAATATTAATCAATAACAATTCAACTAGTTTGTAATAAAATCAAATATAACTCTTCCAATTTAATAACATTTTTACTGATTTATGTACATTTTCAATAACATTAAGGATAACATCTAATATAGGAGTTTAATAAAATTCTAAAATTATTTTATCTTCTCCTTTCTTTTTTACTTCGTCAATTACGAATTAACTAAACTTTCCTAAATCTTTCTGTAGTATACATCTCGGAGCACTTTATTATTACCATAAAAAAGTTTTAAGTCAACAAAAGTATGATTTTTATCACTTGAGTCCTCATACATTAGACTCTATTGATTTATTTAGCTTTCATGTGCTCTTTCAATCTTGAGCAAGCTTTATTTCATCCTAAATTGGTTCTTCTTTTCTCTAATTTTTATGATCTCATCATCTTTTTATATTGATTTATCTTCAAATCAATTTGATAAAATTTCTCTCTTTCTTTTGTCAAATAGTTTTAGAATTTTTGTGATAATAGAAATAAGAGCCGAAGCATCAAGACTTTAGGAAATCATTAAATATTTGATTTTCATAAAATAACTTTAATTAATCTATTCTTTCTTTCTTATTAAAATTCAATCAGAATGATCATCATTGTCTAGTTTATTTTCAAGCCTATTTGATTCACCAATTTTGATCGGTAATCTTCATGTGGTTGTATCCCTTTATAGTGTCTCCAATTTACTAAGAAAGAGTTAATCTCACATAGGATGAATAAATGCTATAGTAAACTCAGAAGAATTCAAAGAGTATCTCGAAGAATTGATTGTTGATGAAAACAAAAGAAGCATAAGTAATTTTTTTAAAGTTTGTTGTTGATAATGAAAGTGCATCATATCATAAAACTTTATCTATTAATAATATGTCGATATATAAGAATTAAAAGCTATCAAATTTTGTCAATCTGTTAGGTAAAATCTTATTGAGTTAAATATCAATTCAATCTAAAAGAAGTTTAGACTTAAATTAAAACTCAATAAGCACAGAATCATTTTGTTAAACAAGCTTTCACAGCTCTGGATAAAATAGAGTTGTTTAAATAATAAAATAATTTATTTGTAAGTCTTCCAAGAAGTAGTAGAAGCAAGTTAAGTCTCAATCAATTTTTTTATAACTTCTGAATCTGAAATGCAAGTATTGTGAACAAGCAGCCAAACTAATTCATCATAAAATAAGAAATAGTTTGTTAACTAGAATGAGAAAGTATTGTATTTGATAAGTGTTGAGATTAATATTTGCTATTTTTTATGCTACTTACTAATATTTTCTAAATTATTCTAAATTTTGAAAGTATATTTAATCTATATTTGAAACTTATTGAAACATATATGTTGTTTAACCATACTGGTCGATTGTTTTAGTGTCATATTATCTTTGAATAATTCAAACAAATTTTATTTAGATAAATGATCTACATAAAATTCAAAATGGTGCAGACAATTAATAAATTATTAAAACATATGATTTTATAAAATAAAAAATATAAATGAAATTTCTTCTTTGATTTAACGAATAAGTTTAAATCGAAAGTAAACATTATATAACAGATTGACAAAATACTATAAAGCAAATAAATATTGCTCAAATATACTGAAAAAACAATTTTTCCTTTCTATTTTTTTTGCATTTAAATAATTAATATTTTGTATATTAAAGATGCTTTAAAAATAAAAAATAATTGTAATAAATTTCGAAATAATCTTTACAGGCTTTTAAGAAATATGAAATCAAAGAATATCGTATTCCATATTACCCAGAAATTTCAGTATAAAAGGTTTTCTTTCACATTAAAGATCACAGTTTATTTGCAAAAATGAAAAATACGACCAGAATCTGTTCCAACTTTGGTCCTGCGAAAATCTTGACAATATTTTCTTGATAAAAAGATCATTTCTGATAAAATAAAATTCTTCTTCCTTAGTATTGATAAAATAGAAACCCTATATTTTTTAATAATGATCTTGAATCGACACTATATCATCTCGAACTGAGGGAATAATAAAAGTTTCGAGATAAATTTATTTAAGTAAAGAACTACAATAGAATGAAATAAAAATAACTGTTGAAATTATTAAGATAGTAATGGCTTATTATTCCATCCAAGTAAATACACATTATTTAATATTACCATTTGTTTGATTCATAGCAAAATATAGATAACATATCTCAGAGCCAAAATACAAGCAACAAAATATAATTCAAAATGAGTGCAGGAATTCAATAATTTCAAGACATCTGATTATTCTAGTTTTCTTTTTATTACATGTATGATATGCAAACTGCCAAAGCCAACTTAACAGCATATTTCCCATTGTTTATGGAAATTACTATTCATATTTTAATGGATCAACAAAACTAAAGGAGTATGATTATTGAAGTGCAGATAATGTTTATTTAATTGACATGGATGTCTTTTCAAATAATGATATTCTTTCTGCAATCACATTCAACGCATTTAGCGATTCTGTGAATTCGAATATTCAAACAAACACTTCTTCAATAGTAAAAGCTGATTATAAAACCGGAAGAACTCTATGGGCCAAAGAACTTTATTATAACACTGGACTAAATTATTTCTTAATTAGTCAGTTGTTTATTGTTAATGATACTGCATGGGTATTATTAAGCGGAGATGATCCAAATATTTATTATCCTGGATGAATAGCAAAATTCAGTAGTGAGGGTGTTGTTCTTGATACATTTTCTATATTTAATTATGATTCAATTACGAATTCTACATTTTTCTTATCAATTCAACAATTCTATGTATTTTCAGACTTCAGCATAATAGCAGTCGCGAGATGTACATATAATGCAGGAGAGTTTGGGGTTTCGATAAACTCAGTTTTTTGACTTCTGTTTCTTTAAAATAAACTCGGCAAGAGACTTTCAATGGTCAACATCAATTGATTATAGTGACTATACTGAAGAAAGAATCAGCGTGCTCGAGTTCAATAATACTTTTTATGTGTCGGTATCTGCACATAAGAATGACTACTGATTACTTACTCTCGATAAGGCCAACGGAAGCATACAGAAGTCAGTATGAACTTATTTATTTAAATATCCAACCAACTTAAACTATAGAAGAGTTGAATTCCTAATGATTAGTACCCAGTACATTTATTTGAGCTGAACTTTAGATACTCAATATTTTTTGGGACAGAATGGTGCTTACATTTTCAATTTAAACACCTTTGAATTAGTAAAAGTATTTAATGTCGAAGATTGAATTCATATTCATGGATTTACAAATGAAATTGAAATGAGAGACGAACTATATTGAATAGATCTCCCAGATATTTACGTTATTTATTTTTATTCACAATCAGAAATCTCAGTTTCATTTAATATTCAACAGAATGCATTAACTTTTTCATCGATATTTTATCGAGACCTAATGAAATCTATTATGATTAAAATGAAAAATAATTTCTTTATAGTAGCATTTCAGCAAATCTTTAGAATTAACAAAAGTCAAATAAGTCCTGAACTTATAATTCTCGGTTTATATTCAAATATGACTACAAATTGATGTCTAGGTAAGATTTAGTCAAGCAAAAATAACATTAAACTAAACATATTTACTTATACATATTTTTAATTAAACTTATTATTATCGATGTGATACTTCATTTTTGATATTCTACATATAAAGCAATCTGATCATTATATATGTTCGTTATCCTTAGTACAGGAAATCTATTTGGATTTATATGCAATCAAAATTTTTTTAAAATAAAAATGCTTCATTATTCAAAACTGACGTTTTTATCATAGAGTCGATTAGATTAGCAAATCTATAATTGTAAGATCTAATAGAGATGCTTTGAAATAATTTCTTTTAGAAACTATTTATTAAAAATTAATGGCCAAGACCAAACTGCAAGAACAAATAAAACTATATATAAATAATCCGACTCAAATTTTTATTTGACATCGAGAGAGTGATGATAAACTCGATTGTTTAAATTAATAAACTGTTATAGTCTTTAAATTTTATGGATAAATCTTGATTTAAAAAAAGTTAATAATAACGCTAAATTTTATTAATATTATCTTGGATGATAGAATAAAAATTGAAAGATCTATAGCTAAATTTGTTATTTCTATATTAAAGAGATATAATGAGTTTAGATTTTGACTAAACCCTTTTTTTTCGTCATAAATTATAAGCATTTTATATTTTTAAATCAATTAACTCTTTAAAAAAATAAATCAAATCAAAAATTAACATTTTTAATATATTATTTAATTAATAGAAATCAAATTAAATCAAATCCAAATGAAGAATAAATTGTAAAATATTAGTATTTGGTAGCATATTGAATCAGAAAATTTCTCTCGTTATTTTAATTTATAAAGGTATGAAGACTTAATTTTAGCAAATTATTCGGATTGTTGAATTTTCTATTTCAGTTGCGATTACTTTCAAGTAAATGATCTTCAATGAAGATAAAAGAAATTATAATTATTTATCCCTTCAATACAGATAAATAAAATCAAAAAATTGAATTAAATTCAACTAATTCTTTTTATTTAGAGTCAATGAATTTAGATTTATTAAAAATACATGTGGTTTAAGACAAAGGAACAATCTAAACTTTCTGAATATTAACTTTAGTATGTAACAATTATACGAATTCATAATCGATAGCAAAATACTGTCGTCGCCAATAAAACTAAGCAATCTCCAATTTATTCTTTAGTTTTTGAAAAGAGAGAGAAAATATGTCAAGAATTAAGTTAGAGTTCTCTTTTTATTAATTTAAATTCCTGTTTTTTAATGTATATTAAAAATATATTTAGACAAACGGAATTCACTTTTAATAGAAGGAGATTTTAGATAAATTAATGCAAGCTTCCCTCCTAAAAACTCAAAAATGTGTTAAATTTAGCTAAGTTTTTCCAAACAACTAAATTATTTTGAGCTGAATTCTAAAGTCGTACAATTGTTTTATATTAAATTTAATGCTCAAATGGCAAAAGTAATAATATTACTATATTAAATACTTCTAAAATACTCATGCCTTCTTGATTTTTACATTTTAGAGGAAGTCTGAAGTAGTTTTTTGTTATTGCTGAATCTGATCTATTTCGCAGACATTTAGTTAGAAGTATGCAAGATCTATTAATTTTGCTAAATTAACTTTGAAATGCAATAATTATCTCATCTTTTACTTTCAAGTAGTCTCTCTCATTGGTAAGTTTTTGCATTTTTTAAATTTGGTACCTGATACTTGATAATAACTATTCATCATCAAATATAATTTCTCTGCTTTCATATAAGGTCCGCGCCCTGATTTTTCACATTTAAAGAATTGTTTATTTGCATTTATTTTTTAATTAAATTAGTCATCGAAGTTTTTAATAAAATTTGCATCAACTCTGTTTCAAATGATTTTAATTTGATCTTTCTGTTGCTATGCTTATAATTTCCTGATATTTTGGTAATTGAAATTATCAATTACTTACTTTACTATTTGACCAGTTTTGGTATGCTATCTCATTTAATTGTCGTAGTGTGGAATTTTTTAAAATATAACTCAAAGTTATAATTCTCGATTTCATTTTTCTTTGTGATATCATAGACTTTGATTGCGCTCTTTTTACTGCTTTGTTAAATATCTCAAATGTTCATTAGCTTTGTGAATTATAAAGAGTTCTCAGTACATTTCAACTTCTAAATTATCAAAATAAAATGATAATTCTTTATTATAGTAATGTGCTAATAAAAAGGCTAATTTGAAAAAGAAAATCGATTTCAAAAAAAATCAACAGTAAAAATATTTTTAAAACTTTGTATTTTGGTAGATAATTTAAATACCTCGATATAATTCCCCTCAATCGTAAATTCGGGTACAATACTCAATGAAATCCTGACGCAACGTGAATTATTGGCATTCTTTGCTATACAGATGATTAATTTTTGAATCCCTTGCATTTCCTCTTCATATCGGCGGATGGCGTTCTTAACATCTGCCTGTGATGCTCTGATGACTTATTTGTATATTCTATCCATGCTTAATTGGCAATGAAATCACTCCCACACAAAAGAGAAACTCAGCTTTCATCACCTCAGTAGATACCAGTCATTTAAGCATTCCTTCGTTCTGCGCTAATAGCCTCCTCGTATATGAGTTCATAAATTTGTGTTAACTCCGACTCCTCGAGATTTACATAGTATACACAACCTTTTGAGGATTCAGGTTTCAAGCACGCTATGTCCACAAACTAAACTTTGAGATATTTTACAAAATTTAGAGAAAGATGGATGGAATTTGAAATATATTTTGTAGCCGAATCCTTTGATTCAGTTGCAAATGCAATAATCACATATATTTAAAATCATTGCAAACAATATTTCAGCTTTGGTTGTAAATGATAGAGTTAGATGAAATGTTTTAAAATATTATGATAATATTAAACTAGTTCTTCAAGAATTAAACTCTTTCAAATTTACTATTTACCGTAGAACACATACCAATAATTTTATCACTTCATATGAAGAATATTATTAAAAGAATTATTATATTTCAAAATTAAATCGTGGTTTTTAAGTTATATTTAGAAACAACCAAAACAGATGTAGGAAATAAGCTATTTGAAATTCCATTTGGAAACAGTTCAATATACGAAATTCCTGTTTATACAGATGAGAGTGTGAAGCTAAATAGTTTCACAACAATAAATTCAAAACTATATAACAAATCAAATCATAGTAGCACATTTTTTTATCAAGATATTACAAAATGTATTTGGCCTAAATTTGTTGCAAATTCAAGCAGTTGAGATGCAAATCTGCCTGATTTTATTCTTGATGATAAATTGCAAGTTAAGATTGGCAGCAACATAAACTCAAACATAACCATTACTCCTTTCGAACAAAGTAGGAACGAAAGATTTGTAAGCATTTCATACAATTATAATAAAACTTATAACATATAATTATAAGCAAAGCTATTCAATTTTTTAACTTACATTTTGATCACTATTAAAATAACTAAAATTAATATAGTTTATTTAATGTTTAAAATTTAAATTACAAATAATCATGCAAAAGGTTGAGATGACATTAATGTATAGATAATTAGCACTTTTGATTTAAATGCAAATCAATCAGCTAACTGGATCGAAATTGACCAAATAAACCAAAATTGAATTATCATTACATCAAAAATTAACTCAGTAGCAAATAAATTTGTGCTTTTTAAAGCTAGATTAATCACATTTATCATTGGTAACACTGATACTAGCTCTTATTCAACTGTACCTTTTTCTGTTTTATTTTCATTTGTTAATATAAATTGAGACTTCGTTGATTCAAATATGACTTATTATATTCTGTATAATAAACTAACTCAATATATTTTTTAATTTTGATGATCAAGAAAATGATAGAATTATTATGAAAGTAATAAGCTCTGATGATATAAACTCATATGTGCATCAATCTCCATCATCTGTAAGTCAAATGGAGTTACTACTTCAAGCAAACATATATTCTGATTTTCCAATAAACTTTACTATTCAGTATACCGACTCTTATCATCAAGATGATTTATACTATCAGAACATGAATGTATCTTTGCATGTATTTCTCGTAGATCCTCCGTATTTTGTTATTGACCCTCAAGTAATCAACGCGGACAGATGATCGAGCTTTACAGTTCAACTTCCTCAAATAGTCGACCCAAACAAATTAGACTGAACAGTATTGATTAATGATCCAGCTACTGATTGGGTCAAAATAAAAGCAAACAATTCTCTGTATTTGGATACTCAGAACATAAGCTACAGTATTCAAGAATCAACGACAATTTCAGTCAGATTAATAAATGATCAAAAATCGTGGAGAGACTACAACATCACAATTCAAACTAAGCAGTATTTTTCACCTATGTTTGGTACAATTCTAAACTTTACCTTGCCTCTTGGCGGAGTAAGTGAAGTAAACATTAGTACTCCTACAGACTTCAACGTATCTGCTATTGATTGAAATTCATTCGCAGTAATTCCGTGGATCAGCTTAGGTAATAGTTAAACAAAATTGAGCTCAATAAACTCAAACAAAATAATATTCTCCATTATGTGCTTTAATATTAATGAGAGACTAATTTATGACTTTTGAGACATGCTATTTGTATTTATTTTGACAAAACCAGCAAAGCAAAAGACCGAAAGAATTTATATAAATAGATAGTAATAAATTACATTTAATAAAATCTGAAAATTTATAATATGAAAATTGATATATCTAAAAATAAGCAAAAAGTAATGAATCTATCAAATCAAATTAGAACAATGCTGAACTCTTTGATTTATAATAAATTAAAAATTCTACAGAATTTATCGTAACTTTTTATTTAAATTTGTAATTTTCTTTACTTGCCTTTAAGCTTTGTAGCTAAAATAAAGCTTTGTTGCATTTAAAAGAATCTATGTCAAATAAAATAGATTTAAATAGATTTTTGATTTTTATCAATTATAAATTTTTATTATTTATTGTCTCAAATCAAAAATAAAATTATTCCAGGCTATCTCAAGTTAATACTCTCAAAATAATTTAAAAATGAATTTAAAATAATTTTTTATTAAAATTATTTGAAAATGTGTTTTGAATAGAGTATCAAACGATATGCATATTAGCATCATCAAGTTGCGTCATCCTATACTTTATCATTTTAAAGTTGTCTCAATTCTTTATTCTTATGTCTCTTTTTGTATTCTAATTTAAACTTTCCTCATGTAGATTTCTTGATCTACTATATTTTATTTCTGACTTACAAAGGAGATGTGGCTCAATGCTGAATTCGACTATTTTTGTGAAAACTTAGAAACTGCAAAATTTTAACAAGGTCACTGTTTCTTAAACATTTATCATTAATTTGGTGTTAAATTCCTTTGCGCATGATAAATTGCGATCTCCACTCATAACTAATATCACAGATTCTTAAAATTTAATGCAAAAAGAGTTTTTGTGAATAAACTAAAACAAGTTCGATTAAGCAATTTAGAATATTAAATAGTAGATCCTTTACTTTGATTTATAAATAGTCGGATATTGCTAGAGTTGAAAGTATCTTTTAAAAAATTGTTCATTATTTGTAAATTGATTTTGAAAACATTTATTTTGCTCATTGACTGCAGTCCTTCCGTTTGTCAAACCTGCTTCAACCTTATTTATACCTCTCATGGTATGTACTGATATCATTATGCAATTTATTAGAAGTAAGCAAACACCTTATTTGATAGGTAACTATGGTGAAGTGATTCACACTAACAAATCAATAACTTAGTTTCAAAAGATGATTATTTATAGTAAATTCTGAATTTCTTTTAGTTATTATTTAACTCAAATTCATTACTTTTTTGGTGTTAATAAAATTAAATTTAAATAATTGAATCAGAAATTAAGTAGTTTGATTGTTGAAATCTCCTTGACAAAAAATTTTAGTCATTTTTTTAATTGTATAATCAAAAATAACAAACTTTGTATAGAATAAATTCATAAAACTGTTTTATTTAAATTCCATTTATTTTACTAAAAATATTTAAAAATTACAAATAGGCTAAAACTAAAGTAAAACTATACTAAGAGCTCAATCAATTAAGAAAGATACTGATTTCAATAGTTTTAAATTTTCATCTTCGATATAATTTTTTATCATTTCTACGTTTTAATTTATAAAAAAATAAAGATAGTTAAAAACAATTAATATTAAATACCGAAAATCTTAGATCACACGAATAGAGTTATTAAATAAAATTCTTGTTTTGAAAATTAGGATTATTGTTTTAAAGCATTTAATAACCAAAACTTAGCTAACAAATATTGTGACAAAAGCAATAGAATCAAGATATATAAATTAAAGAGTCAACCAATTAGGCTTCATGTGACTATTAGTTAAGTAATGAAACAAAAGGATTACAAGCCACCATCTATCTTTCTTTACTTATAGGCATTGAGAAGAATCCAAAACTTCAACAAAAATGTATCATTAACTCAACTTGGGTATTTAAGCTAGAGCAGTGAGTTGTTCTAAGTTCAAAAGATTCATGAGGATTTGACAAATATTCAAATCAGTTTTATATCAACTTTAAGATGACAAAACTTTCACCACCATCTGTATGAAATAACTTTGGTCCACTAAAACTTTATACAGGAGACAAAGCATTATTTCAGATTCCGGACGACTTATTTTGATCTGCATTAAGTCTAAATTATTCGACTTCGGTTATAAGTTGAACTGTCAATTTGAATATTTCAGTCGCTATAGAGTCCAGTAAATAAAAACTCACCTCCTTATTTGTACATTTATAGCAGTGAGGCGAAATCTTGTGTGATATCAATTAAAGCTGAAGACTCAATGCAACAAACTGCTGAAATTATAGTTGAAGCCATTGTTGCTAACTGAGCATCAAAAGATTGAGCGAAATGCGTAAGTGAGTTTGAGTCTGGATGAATTGAGTGTAAATACAATTTGAAGTTGGGAGATGATAAATCTTGATATCATGAAAATTTTTACTATCCTGACTCTGTCAAAGAGCTATACAACATTTGAGGAATTATAGTTTTATGATGATTAATTATTGAGGTTATTTTATCTTTTGTTATTGGTCTTAATCCTTTAATATCGTTGGAATTTTCTCAGACAATTGTTATCTTTATTCTATCATTATTACCATCAAATCAAAGTTTAAGACAATTTGTAGTGTGGATTTTATTTTTCAAATTCGATTTTGGATTTCTCAAGCTACTCGGATTAAGAAACACATTCAACTGAAATAACGACTTTGATAAAATGAATAGTCTTCAGTTTTATTGAAATTCAACAATACTAAACTATGCGAATCCAATTGTATTCCTGATACTTGCAATGTTATTATTGTTTTCATTAAGAATGCTATCAAAAAAGATCACAATTATAAACAATGCAAACAGAAAACTAATGAGCTATTTAAAATGAAGCAAAATTTTGTGGGTTTGTATTCATTTATAGTTCTTCCATTCCTGCTGATAAATATTGTCGGCGACATTATTAACTACTCTAACCACATATTCTCCTCACTGGCTACAATCTGAGTGGTTGTTTCAACTATTGCTACAGTTTATGTGAAGTATCCAGAGGTATTCACAGGCAAGCTGATTGCCAAAATTGACGAATGCAATCCGGCCACCTTTAGCTATCTCACAATAATCAAGTGAATCCTGCATGTGCTGCTGTTTTGGTGAGAAG
>JAQGFW010006866.1:0-21374 GCA_030463445.1 Euplotes aediculatus
TATGACCTTGGATTCCGAGTTTTTTCTCGTCTATAAATCCTTTATTAATAATGCTCTGTACGCCTGGTATAATACAGTTGTAGGCACTTCCACCCGGATAACCGATTTTGTAAACAATATCTGGAATAAACAGCACGTAGCCATTGCTTACATAATATGAATAGTTGATTGCCGAACGTGAAGGACTTGGCTCTCGGTAATCATTGATATTATCTGATTCTTTTTCGTAGAAATAGGTAATCATTGGGTACTTTTTCGATGGGTCAAAGCCTTCGGGCTTGTAGAGCAAACCTTCGAGCGGAATTCCATCGAGCGAATTCCATTTAACCATCTCTACGGTTCCCCAAGTGTAATCTTTTTGTTGAGGATTTGCATCTGAGATTTTTTGAATATTCTTAAATGCCAAATCTGTTGCGTACAAATCTGGACATTCTTTGAAATTTGAACGTTGAAATAACACGGCATCTGACTGCTTAGATTTGGTCGAAAACGCATAATTATAATCGCCCATAACCAAAGGAGAAATCTTAGAGTCATTGTACGACACAAAACCTGATTGCTTGGTTTTGTTATCAAAAACCCTAAAAAGCATTGGCTTTTTCAAGTCTAAACTACGTTCTTCGGTATCGAGGCGGATGTTTCGGTATGTCAAACCTTTTTCGATTCCGTTGGTAAGATTTGTAAGTTTTGATGGTTCGTTAGGGTTTATTGCCCAAATATCAAATTTATCATAAACCAAGAATTGCTCATCGTTTTTAGTCCAGCCCGCATTTCCGTAAGGGTTCGGGAAATCTGGGTGGTCGTCTTCGTCGGCATCGGTAAATTTCTTGTCGTTAGTCATTTTAATGACTTTTGCAGATTTTACTGCATACGCAAAATAGGCAGAATCGGCATCCGAAAACCAAGTGATATATTTGGCTTCGGGCGACGCATTGACACTATTAGCACCCATTATGCCTTTGGCAATCTGCGTTGCTTTACCATCTTTTAGGTTAATGATATAGATATCGCCTTGTCCGTGCCAATCCCAGTGAGCATTTGAGTATGGCAATGTCGAGACCCCAATCACAAAATCAGCATCACCTTCTTTGGCTAATTCGACCGTCGGAATCTCTTTGGTGGCTAATTGAGTAAAGTTTTTAGTTTTTACATCATAAACAGATAGATATGCCTTCTTTTTGTCTTGCTCTGCCGTAACTAACTGCTGTGGTTGCAAACGTAAATCTTTGTAATTCCAGACATCAACCTTTACGATTTCTTCTGCCAGCAATGTAGTATCAGGAACTAATGGTTTAGGATTTGTACCAAAATATAATTTTGAACCATCTTTCGAGAATCTCGGAGCGTAATCGGCATTGACAAACCAATCTTTGGTCGGGTTATTCTGATTATCGGCAATTGTTTCGGCAGTCTTATCTCCACCTTTCCAAAGCATTAATTTTGGGTTGCGAATTTGTGTCTTGGCATTTGTATCCAAATCGGCTATAAATGATAGTTTATCGCCATTTTCAGTAAAACTCAGTTTACGGAACTTCCCTTTCGATTCAAAAGCGGTTGTTAACTGTTTTTTATCTAAATCATATACATAAACGCCCGATTTCATGGTCGAATCATTACCCGTCGAAACAAAAGAGAGGTATTTACCATATTTCGGAAAATCGTATTCGGTAACAAATCCAAAAGATTGCTCAACATTGGTTTTAAGATTTAACAAAACCAATTTATAGCCATTATCTTCTGATTCTTTTTTTGGAGCTTTCTTTTTAGAGTCGGTTTTTGCGGTCGAGTCTTTCTTCGCAGGCTTCGGTGCAGGGCTTTCGGTCAAATAAGCAAGCCATTCGCCTGCTTTTTCTGGAATCTTATAAGAAGAAACCTTTGGTAATTTGGTCAATTTAGTATTTGTAAAAGCATAAATACCCAGCGAATCTTTTGGCATTTCGTCTTTTTTCTTCTTTGCTTTTTTAGCGTCTTTGGTAGCTTGAAATTGTGGTTTGATTTTGAATATTACATTTTCAGAATCAAACGTAATTCGTAGGTCGGAGCCACGTGCAATCGTTTCTTTTTTATCCGATTTAAGCGATTGAATCATCAAATTACCGTCGCCTTCTTGTGGATTTACCGTAAAAACTGCCCATTTGCCATCATTTGATAACTGACGCTCACCGATGCTTTTCCAGCTATCATAGACATCGTGGGTCAGTGGTTTTTTCTGTGCTTTTATCAGAAGCGGACAAAGCAATAAGACTAAAAAGTAAAGTTTTTTCATTGAAGAAGCTTTAGTTTAGAAGTGATTTTTAGGGTACAAACTTGTCTGTATTTTTATAGTAATAATTTTAAAGATAGACAAGTACTGATAGTTCATCTACAAAACTCGTTAATTTATTTGTAAAAGCATTGTGCTTTTTTGTAGTTTTACGACTTTGCATCATTTAACAAACTATCGAATTGGTTAACAAACAATTAGCCCTAAACTCCATGAATAATTTTTATCTAAGTCGAAAAGTCATCACTATATTTTTGAGTGTCATAATGCTCCTATCATTAGGATTTCTCGTAACAGCTCGCCAAACAAGTTTTATCAATTGGAGTAAAATCACGGCAGATTCTACAACAAAAGATACAGTTCAGTTTACGAAATACAAAAACTTACCGCTAAAGCCGACTCGTAAGTTTAAAATGACTACCGACGAAGGCTCTTGGCTTTCGGTAGATGTTAGCCCCGATGGCAAGCAGATTGCATTTGATTTGATGGGTGATATTTATACGATTCCGTTTGAGGGTGGAAAAGCCACGACCATCACCAAAGGTTTGGCGTATGACGTGCATCCAAGATTTAGCCCAGATGGTAAAAAGCTACTTTTTGTATCGGATAGAAGTGGCTCTGATAACGTTTGGTATATTGATTTTGAGAAAAAAGATACAGTACAAGTAACAAAAGAAAATGACCAGAATATCCCATCGGCAGATTGGACACCCGATAGCAAATATATTGTATTTTCGAAGGGTAGAATCAATAATGTTCAGCTTTGGATGGTACATGCCGATGGTGGTTCGGGAGTTCAATTGATAGAAGGCGAGCGTGCAAAAACAATAGATGTAGCAGTTGGACATGACGGAAGATACATTTATTATTCGCAACGAAATGGTGGCTGGACCTACAACACGATGCTTCCGCAATATCAACTTGGGGTTTATGACCGTGAAAACGCCAAAAAAACCACGATTACCTCTCGTTATGGTTCGGCGTTTACGCCTACACTTTCGGGCGATGGCAAGTGGCTGGTTTATGGAAGTCGCTATGAAGACAAAACGGGTTTGGTTTTGAGAAACTTAGAATCGGGCGATGAGAAATGGTTGGCGTATCCAATCCAGAGAGATGAGCAAGAGTCAATGGCTACGATGGGGGTTCTGCCTGCAATGGCATTTACACCTGATAATCAATCGCTTGTGGTTTCTTATGGTGGCAAAATCTATAAAATTGGGGTAAATGGCGGAAGTCCAGTTCAGATTCCGTTCAGCGTAAACATGGAGTTAGAATTAGGTCCAAGATTGGAATTCAAATATCCGATTTCGGATTCTACCCAAACACTAATTTCTCAAATCAGAGATGGAGTACCTTCACCAGATGGTAAACAGTTGGCTTTTACGGCATTAAACCGTCTGTATGTGATGGATTTACCAAACGGAACTCCACATAAACTGACCAACCATGATTTTACAGAAGCACAGCCTACGTGGTCGCCCGATGGCAAGACGATTGTCTTTACGACTTGGACTCCCGATGGTGGAAATCTTTACAGTGTAAATTCGGGCGGTGGGTCAATTCAGAAACTAACAAAAGTTGCTGCTCTTTATACCCAACCTGCTTTTTCGCCAAAAGGAGATAGAATCGTTTTTATTCGTAGCAAAGCACAAACTTTTAAGTCTTCGATTGGACCTGTTGCCAACGAATCCGAAAATGAAATTGCTTGGATTCCTGCTGGTGGTGGCGATGTAACACTTATCGAAAAATCAAATGGCAGAACCAACCCACATTTTACAAAAGATAATGATAGAATTTATTTGAGTGGAAACGACGGCGGCTTGATTTCAATCAGATGGGATGGTACAGATGAAAAAATCCACGCAAAAATAACAGGTATCACAACTTACGGCATAAGTATCACGAAAGATGCTCATAATTGTATGCTAACCGAAGCAGGTGCCGATGCAATGGAGGTTCAGAAGGCTTCGCCAGCTTCTCAGATTATGATTGCTCCCGATGGCGAAAAAGCAATGGCACAAATCAATAATGAGATTTATACAGTTACGATTCCGAAAACTGGCAAAACCGTAAATATTTCGGTTTCGGATGCGGCAAATGCACAATTCCCAGCTAAAAAATTGACCGAAATAGGCGGAGAGTTTCCTGCTTGGTCGGGTGATGCAAAGAGAGTTCATTGGTCGTTGGGACGTTATCATTTTATTTATGATTTAGACAAATCTAAATCTTTTGAGGATAGTGTAAAAACTGCCAAAAAAGAAGAAGAAAAACGCAAGGCAGATTCACTCAATAAAGCAAAAACAGATACTGTAAAAATCAAAACGGATACCAAAACAGCAAAAATTGACAAAAAAGAAGATGCCAAATATAAAGCCCAAGAACTTGAAGTAAAGCTGTACTTTAGCCGTGATATTCCGACAGCAACCATTCTTTTAAAAGGTGGAAGAATAATCACGATGAATGGCAACGAAATCATAGAAAATGGGGATTTATTAATCGAAAACAACCGTATTAAGGCTTATGGCAAAGCTGGAAGCATAAAAGCCAGCGGAGCAAAAGTGATTGATGCCAAAGGCAAAACCATCGTACCGGGTTTTGTAGATACGCACGCCCACATGTGGCCACAATGGGGTATTCAGAAAAACCAAGTCTGGATTTATGCTGCTAACCTCGCTTACGGAGTCATGACAACCCGTGACCCTCAAACCGCTACAACTGATGTCTTGACCTATACCGATATGGTAGAATCAGGCAAAATCGTCGGTCCTCGTATTTATTCAACGGGCCCAGGTGTGGGGTATTGGTCTTACAACCTTAAAGACTCTACCCAAACCCAAAATGTACTTAAACAATACAGCAAATACTACAATACTAAATATATCAAAATGTATTTGACGGGTAATCGCCAGACTCGTCAATGGATTATCAAAGCTGCCAAAGACCAAAAATTAATGCCAACAACCGAGGGTGGATTGAATTATAAACTCAATATGACCAATCTGCTCGATGGCTATCCCGGACACGAACACGCTATCCCTGTTTATCCGCTTTACAAAGATTTGATAAATACAATTTCGTATTCTAAAATGTGCGTAACTCCTACCCTTTTGGTGGCTTATGGCGGTCCTTTTGCCGAAATTTATTATTTCGAGACAGAGAACCCTTACCACGACAAAAAGATGCAAAACTTTATGCCGTATGAAGAATTAGCCGAAAAAACTCGTCGTGTAAGTGGCTGGTTTATGCCCGAAGAACACGTTTTTCAGAAACACGCCAAATCAATGAAGTCAATGGTCGAGGCTGGTGCATTAGCTGGGGTTGGAAGTCATGGAGAGTTTCAAGGTTTGGGTTATCATTGGGAGCTTTGGTCTATACAAAGTGGTGGTATGAGTACCCACGATGCCCTCAAAGTAGCAACTATTCAAGGAGCAGAAGCTCTCGGACTCGATAAAGATTTAGGAAGTATCGAAAAAGGCAAATTGGCTGATTTATTGATACTTGATAAAAACCCGCTTGAGAATATTCGTAACTCAAATACAATCAATATGGTCATCAAAAACGGTAGAGTTTATGAGGCTGGTACGCTCAATGAAATTTACCCTGCTCAACGCAAACTCGAACGTAGCGAATGGACTTTTGAAAAACCAACGAATAATACAGGAGTAAAAGAATAGAGTTTTTGGTTTGGAGTTCATAAATAATAAACCCAAAAATCAAACACTATAAACCTATAAAAACAACAAAACTATGCTAAAACTTGGATTTGTAAGTGCGATTTTAGCCGATTTCGGCTTCGAACACGTGGTAGATTTTGCTCATAATCATGGTTTTCAGTGTGTTGAAATGATGTGCTGGCCGAGCGATAATGGCGATACTCGTCGGTATGCAGGTGTTACGCACATAAACGTTGATAGCTTAGATACCAAACACATTGACTATATCAAAAGGTATTTGCACGATAAAAAAATATTTATTTCAGGATTAGGCTATTACCCAAATCCGCTCGACCCCGATAAGCAAAAATCAGAGTTTTATATCGAGCATATCAAGAAGGTGATTCGGGCTTGTAATGCCCTCGGAATACCCGTAATGAATACATTTATTGGTAGAAATCCGAGCAAAAATATAGAAGATAACCTCAAATTATTCAAAAAACTCTGGAAACCCATCATCGAAACCGCCGAACAAGAAGGTATCAAAATTGGTATCGAAAACTGCCCAATGTGGTTTAGCAATGACGAATGGCCAAGCGGCAAAAATTTAGCTACAACCCCTGCCATTTGGGATAGAATGTTTGAGACTTTCAAAACGCCATTATTTGGTCTAAATTACGACCCATCGCACTTGGTTTGGCAAATGATGGACCACGTCAAGCCGATTTATCAATACAAAGACCGCTTGCACCATATTCATCTAAAAGATGTAAAAGTTTATAAAGATAAGCTTGATAGAGTAGGAATTATGGCGAATCCGCTTGAATATCATTCGCCAAAACTTCCAGGCTTAGGCGATGTCAATTGGCGTGATTTTTTTGCTGCACTGACGGATGTTCGATACCGTGGACCAGTTGTAATTGAGGTCGAAGATAAAGCCTACGAAGGCAGCATCGAAGACGTTACAACGGCAATCCTAACAAGTAGAAATTATCTAAAACAATTTTTAGGATAAATCACAAAACCCCATTTAGCATACAAATCTGAATCAACGCCGTGGTATCTTTTGCACCTGTTCGGGCAAGCATATTGCGGCGATGATTATCAACAGTATTGGGGCTAATCTCTAATTTTTCGGCAATCTTTTTGGTATCAAAGCCCTTAGAAATTAGTCTCAAAACCTCTAACTCTCTTGGCGAAACGATGTCTTCTTCGTGGGTTTCATTTAAATCCGAAAAATAAGTAAAAACTCGTTTGCCTCCATTTGCCGAGAATCGAAACCAAAAACTTCTACCTTTCATCAAATGGCTCACGTTATTAACCAAAATCAATGCTAAAAGTGGATTACTATTTTCGTCCAACTCCAATGGCATTACATTTAGGTTCCAAATACTTCTTTCGCTATCAGGGTTTATGAGATAGGCCCCACAGAAACTAATTTTTATATTATCTTTTTCTTCTTTTGAGAGTTTGTTAAGTACTTCAATTGACCAATTTACCCCCAAAGTCGGAAAACTCAAGTGTTCGGGTATTAATCTACTCATAAACCTCGGAACAACATTTGTCAAATCTTCGTTATCGGTTTCAAAAGTTTGTTTTCGGCTTATAAAAATAGGCTGGAATTTACGAAAATCAAATATACTCACAATGTCAACTTGTTGTTCGTGCAGTACCTGAACAAGCCCTAAGTGGTTTTTGTATTTCTCGTAATCTACCTCAACTGGTTCTGGAAAAAAATCCTCTACCTGCTTGATTATTTTATGCAGATTACGCTCATTTTGATGACTTTGTTTCATTAAAAACAATAGTATAGTGCTACTGAATTTATCTCAGCACGCTTAGTTTTTGGGTTGTTTCTTGGGGAATCTTAGGTACTTATTAACCGAATGGAAGTTTTTTCTGACAAATCAAAACTAACAATTATTATTCGCAATAACTATATTTTATTAACATTTTTATCTATTGGTGGGTTAGTCTGGCAAAAAAGTAAGAGAACTCAATTGGCTATCTTCAAACATTTCATGGGTTAATTCTTGTAGTTGAGGGGCTTCAATTTTACGGATTTCCTCAAAAATACTTGGAAGAGAATCTACCCTGCCTAAATCCAGAATACTTTTTGCCATCATTAGCATAAAACTCTGGTTGCTTTCTTCTGCCATCGCCAACTGCCCCATCAACTGTTCTTTAGTTGCATGAAGCTGCTGCTTGCCCAAAAGTTTATCTTTTAAAAGCTGAATTTCTTTCATTATCAAAGAATTTGCTTTTTCAAGATTATCTTTATCAGTAGCAAAATAAATGCCAACGAATCCTGTGTCAATAAATGGACTATAATTAGCATCAATTCCATAAACCAAACCATGTTTTTCTCGAAGAGTCATATTAAATCGAGAGTTTAAACCTGGTCCACCGAGTAGATTGACAAGCATAAAAAATGGCAGTCGTTTTTCGTCATTGAGCGGATACGCAGGTCGCCCAATCGCACAATGAGCTTGCGTAATTGGTTTCTTGATGGTTACTCTTTGAGGTTTATAATCTTGGGGAGGAGTCCGAATCAGCGTAGCTTTGGTGGTCGGAATCTCTCTGAGGTACTTCTCTCCTACCTGAATCGCTTTTTTGAATGAGATATTGCCCACAATCGAAAGCACGATTCGCTCGGTATCCATATTTTGGGCAATAAATTGTTGCAAATCTTTTCGGCTAAACGATTTTACACTTTCTTGCGTACCCAAAATATTAGCTCCAAGTTGGTGATTGGCAAAAACGATTCCATCAAAATCATCTTGAATTGCATCTTCGGGAGAGTCAAGATACATCGACATTTCTTCGAGGATTACATTTCTTTCACGCTCAATCTGATTTTCTGGAAAAGTAGAATTGAAGGTAATATCTACCAATAATTCAACCGATTTCTCGAAATGAGCATCCAAAACCGACGCATGAAAACAGATTTTTTCTTTGGTTGTATAAGCGTTTAATTCCCCACCAACCGATTCGAGGCGATTAATTATATGGTAAGATTTACGCTTTTTTGTACCTTTGAACGCCATGTGTTCCCAAAAGTGAGCTAAACCCGTTTGTTCGGGGCTTTCATCTCGGCTACCCATATCGAGCATAATACCACAATGAACAATCTGGGTATAAGGTACTTGGCGATGTATGATTCGGATACCGCTGGGCAGTGTATAAACTTGGTAATCTGACATTAACTAATGAGTGAATGAGCAAAATGAGTCGAAAATGCTCCAATTAAACAACAAAATTAGTAAAAAGTAGTTCATTTTTAGCTTATGCGAATAGGTTTTGATGCCAAGAGGGCATTTAATAACAATACAGGTCTGGGAAATTACAGTCGTTTCGTCATAGAAGCACTGCTACAACACGCCCCAGACAATGATTACTTTTTGTATAGCCCGAAGGTTTCGGAGAATAATAAATTCTATCAATCGGTCAAGGATAAATCTAAAATCCAAAATCCGAAACCCAAGAATCCATTATGGCGTAGTTGGCTTATTAACAACGATTTACAAAGAGACAAAGTTGATGTTTTTCATGGATTGAGCAATGAAATACCGTTTGGCATAGGCAGAACGAATGTAAAATCAATCGTAACAATTCACGATTTAATTTTTCTGCGTTACCCTAACCTTTATCCTGCAATAGACCGCTGGATTTATAATCAAAAATTTAAGTATGCTTGCCAAAATGCTGATGTCGTGATTGCGGTAAGTGAGCAAACCAAAAGAGATATTATTGATTTTTACGGAATCGGAGAAGACAAGATAAAGGTTGTTTATCAAGGGATTACCTCACCACAAAACCCCAATCAAACATCTCACAAAATAAGTGCTAATAAGTATATCCTTTGTGTGGCAACCATAGCCGAACGCAAGAATCAATTAACCCTCGTCAAAGCATTTGAGGCACTTAATTTACCAGAATATGAACTTGTATTGGTGGGTGGTAAGACGGCTTATCAAGCTCAAATTGAGGAATATATCCATCAGAAAAAAGTAAAAAATATTCGGATTCTGAACAACGTTTCTTTTGAAGAATTACCCAATCTTTATTCTAATGCCGAACTATTTGTGTATCCGTCAATTTTTGAAGGATTCGGGATTCCTATCATTGAGGCATTTCATTATAATTTGCCTGTTGTAGCCGCAACTGGCTCGTGTCTGGAAGAAGCTGGTGGCAGCGGAGCAATCTATGCAAACCCATTAAATTATCAAGATTTAGCCGAAAAAATTAGCCAAGTTTTGAATGACAATCAATTACGTAATCAACTCATTATCAACGGAAAAGAACATTTAAAACGGTTCTCAAAAGAGAAAATAGCCAGCGATTTGAATGCAATTTATAAATCAATATTATAAAAAGTAGTTTTAGAATAAAATCAGTGAAATCAAAAAAATCAACGTAATCAACAATTCTAATGATATTAATAGCAGACAGTGGCTCAACCAAAACCGATTGGCGAATTTTAGACGAAAACCGTGTAGTTGGGCAAGCAAAAACCGTTGGGTTTAATCCATACTACCAAGATGCAGATTCGATAGCTAATGAGTTAAAAATCAACCTTTTACCCCACTGTACTGACAAAGTTACAAAAGTTTTTTACTACGGAACAGGCGTAACCAATGACGAAAAAGCGGGTGTAATCAGAGAGGCTTTGCAATTGGTTTTTGAGGGCTGCGAAGTAGAAGCGTATAGCGATGTAGTGGGGGCGGCTCGGTCTCTTTGTGGACACGAGACAGGAATCGCTTGTATCTTGGGTACAGGCTCGAATACTTGTTACTACGATGGCAAAGATATTGCCTACAAAGTAGATGCGTTGGGCTTTTGGCTCGGCGATGAAGGCAGTGGTGGACATCTCGGTAAAACGCTCGTTTTGAGCTATTTACATAAAGAAATGCCAACCGAAATCAGAGAGAAATTCATCAAAAGATACGGAGCATTAGACCGTCTCGATGTCTTAGATAAAGCCTATCATCAGCCATTTCCAAATCGTTATTTTGCTTCGTTTTCTAAGTTTTTATTCGATAATCGCAGCCATCCATTCTGTTATCGAATGGTTTATGATTGTTTTGTTCAGTTTTTTGATAAATACGTTTGTAAATACCCCAATCATAAAGAAGTAAAAGTTCATGTAGTTGGCTCAGTCGGATTTTATTACAGCGATATTTTAAGACAAGTTTCCAATGACAAGGGTGTTGCTATGAAAAACATTCTCGAAGCCCCGATTGCTGGTTTGACACTTTATCATACGAGTTAGAACCAACGTAGTCTGTGAATATTCGTCACATAATTGCAATGAAAAGGTTAATTTCGGGCGTTTTCTTCGTAAATTCCTGTGTACATCAGCGATAATATTAAGCCAGTAAATCCTGCAAAGCAGCTTCTAACTCGGTAAATTGATACTGAAAATCAGTTTCGGCGATTCGTTTATTCAAAACATAATTTCCACCAAGCACCACAACTGCCATTTCTCCAAAAATCATTTTCAATACAAAACTTGATATATTTGGCATAAAAAATGGTCTTTCTAGGGCTTTTGCAGTCATTTTTGTGATTTCGAGATTCGTAACAGGATTTGGTGCTACGGCATTATATGTTCCGTTCATAGATTCATCTTCGAGGGCTTTGATAAAAATTCTGCAAAGGTCATCTATATGAATCCACGACATCCATTGTTTGCCACTACCCAAAGCCGCTCCAAAACCTAATTTTATTGGCTGTAATAATTTTGGCAACGCTCCGCCTTTGGTGCTTAATACGATTCCGACTCTAATTTTAGTAGTACGGATTCCGATTTCGGCAATTTTATCAGCCGATTTTTCCCATAATTTTGTACATTCAGCCAAAAAATCATTACCTGCCGCATGGTTTTCATCAATACGTCTTTCGCCAGTATCTCCACCATAAAAACCAATCGCCGAAGCCGAAACAAAAGCTTTTAATTTATCTGAATTATTATTTTTTATTTTTTCTACCAATAAATCCACAGGTTTTATCCGTGAATCTATTATTTCTTTTTTTCGTGAATCTGTCCACCTTTTATCTGCGATTCCAGCCCCAGCCAAATGAATGATATAATCTGCCGATTCGATAGCCGCTTCTTCGATGTAACCTTTGGCAATATCCCATTGATACACTTTTACGCTTGGAACACTCTCTTTTCTACGGCTCAAATACGCCACATCGTAGCCTTTTTGAAGTAACAACTCAGTCAGCCGACTCCCAACAAGACCGGTTCCACCAGTGATTAATACAGTTTTTTTATCCAAAATACGTTTATTTTCTATCTCTTTTAACCTCAAACACCCAGTGAATGTTTTAAAAACTAAAAGTTTACGTATAAGCATTTCATTTTGTAACTTTGCGACCGCATTTTGCGTTATACCACAAAATCAAATTTTAAATGCTTGTAAATATTTTCAAATCAAAGATTCATCGTGTAAAAGTTACACAAGCCGAGTTGAATTATGTAGGAAGTATCACGATTGATGAAGAACTACTCGAAGCGGCTGGTATCACGGAGAATGAACGTGTGCAAGTAGTAAATAATAACAACGGTGAACGCCTCGAAACCTACGCCATCAAAGGCAAAAGAGGCTCAGGAATTATATGTTTGAATGGTGCCGCCGCCCGCAAAGCCGAAGTTGGCGACATCGTGATTATCATCTCTTACGCTTGGATGACACCCGAAGAAGCTAAAACCCATAAACCTCTTGTTGTATTCCCAGACGAAAACAACCGAGTAGTGAAGTAGAAATCAGTCAATGGTTATTCGTTAATTGTAAATAAAATGGCATGATTTACAATTAACGAATAACCATCGACAAATAACAACTTCCTCTACCAAGCAGCCCCTTTTACCTTTGTTTTGATTCGGCACAAATACATATCTGCCGTTATGTAGAGCATCCCGTTCTCATCAAAAGCACAGTTGGCAGTTGCTTGTTTGGTATCAATTCTACCAAGAAGTTTTCCGCTTGGCGAAATCACCAAAACACCACCCGGCCCAGTAGCAAACAGATTACCTTTTTTATCAATTTTCAATCCATCGGGCAAGCCGCTCAATCCTTGTTTTACCATCGGAGTTGCATCAAAAAAGATACGTCCGCCATCCACAGTACCATCAGTTTTTACATTGAATGCTTTGATAATCGCTTTTTCGGGGTCTGACTGAGCTACATATAAGATTTTTTCATCGGGAGAAAACGCCAAACCATTTGGGCGAGTCATATCTTTTACGAGCAATGTTACCTTTCCGTTTTTACCGATTCGATAAACACCAAAAAGGTCCGTCTCTCGAGTTGGGTCGTTTTCTTTTTGAGGCATTCCATACGGAGGGTCCGTAAAATAATAATCTCCGTTCGATTTCTGCACAACATCGTTGGGGCTGTTGAAGCGTTTGCCGTTGTGATTATCGGCCAATGTACGTTTACCACCAATATCCAAAGGCATCGCCGAGATTCTACGGTCGCCATGTTCGCAAGCTACTAATTGCCCTAAGTCATTGATAATCAACCCATTACTACCAGGTTCATTTCCGTAAGGCATGATTCCTGTGTAGCCCGAAGGTTTCAGAAACTCGCTGATGCCCTCGCCTTCCTTCCATTTGTAAATGATGTTTTTGGGAACATCCGAAAACAACAGATAACCACCTTTTTTGACCCACGCGGGGCCTTCAGACCACTCGAAGCCTTCGCCGAGAACTTCAATTTTAGCATCTTTATCGATTAATTCATCAATAGCGGGGTCGAGTCTCACGACTTCTCCGATTGTTTTTTGTTGCGATATTCCTACATAACTCGTAATCATAGCCATTGCGGTTAAAAAGAGTTTTTTCATGTTAATTTTAGAGTTGAATTTTGGCCAGCAATTTAAACCAAATTCATCATATTTGCGTTAATTGATAAAAATTCACCACCGATTTTTTGTAAATCTGCCCTGATTTACATAGATTTCGTAAACCAAATCATTCGAGAAATGATAGCGGATTTCAGCCAGATGGTAGATTACCGTCCGAACCGAAAAGCGACCCTTGACCTCAAGGAGCTGAAAGAAATTGTGCGTAAAGGCGAAGGTAAGTTTATCGAATTTAAACTGAAAAGCAATCATCCCGAAAAAATCATTCGGGAAGCCGTTGCATTCGCAAATACAGAAGGCGGAAAACTAATCATTGGGATTGGTGATGACAAAAGCATCAAAGGTTTGAAATTTGCTGACGAAGACGAATATATCTTGCGTCGGGCCATCGAACGCTACATTTATCCTGCCATAGACTACGATATTGAGCGAGTCGTGGTAGAAAACGAACGTGAGGTTTTAATCTTCAACGTACTAAAAAGCCCTCTTAAACCGCATTATCTTGACCTCGACGGTAATCCCGAAAACCGCCGAGTGTATGTGCGTGTAGATGATAAATCAGTACAAGCCAGCAAAGAGGTTCGGGAGATTCTGAAAGGCGAACGTAAATCGCAAAATATTAGGTTTCAATACGGCGATAAAGAGCATACACTAATGAAGTATCTTGCCGATAACGAACACATTACGGTCGATAGATTTGCCGATATTGCGAATATTCCACGTAAAATTGCATCAAAGACGTTGGTTCTTTTAGTACTTGCCAATGTACTCCGAATCCAACCCAATGAAATTACAGATTTGTTTAGAGCAGCGTAGCAGAAATTCAAGCATACCGATAATCAATAAATTTGGGCATAAAAAAACCTCACCTTAAAAGGCAAGGTTTCTTCGAGACTACTGCTATAATTATTTAGCTGCTGTAGTATCAGTTGCTGTAGTGTCAGTTGCCATAGTGTCAACAGGAGCTGCAACAGCAGTAGTATCAACTGTAGTTGAATCAGTAGCTGTTTCAGTTTTGCTTGTACAAGCAGCCATAGATGCCATAGCAGCTACGAAAAGGATTGCAAATACTTTTTTCATTATCTTTTGCGGTGTTTAAGGTTTAAAATCCGATACAAATTTAAGGAAATTTTAAGATACTGTGCAAGCATTCCTTAAAAAATATTTAAAAAAATCTTAAATATCTCTTATTTAAAATATTAAATATTGAAATAATACAATTATATAGCTATTTGTTAGTAATTTTTAAAGATAAAAAATAGTATTAAAATCTTTTTACCTTAAATTTTTTAATAAATTTAAAACTTTTACCCTGTATATTTTCTTATAAAGAATAGCAGTTTATAATTTCTAAATCCTAAATTTGGGTAGTTTATTTGCAACATAATTCAAAAATGTCTTTCAAAATTCTCGTTACAGGAGCAAATGGTTTGGTAGGTAGTGCTGTTTGCAAAAGATTTTTGCAAAGTGGCTATCAGGTATTTGCCTTTTGTAGAAACAATACAGATAAATCACTATTGACGGATATATCCAGCCAGCTAACATTTATATATGGAGATTTACTGGATGTTCTATCGCTTCAAGCGGCTATCAAGCAAGTAGATTATGTAGTACATACAGCAGCGATTGTATCTTTTGCACCGAAAGACCAAAAACAAATGTTCAAAATCAATGTCGAGGGTACTGCCAATCTGGTAAATATTTGTCTGAACAATCCTCAAATCAAAAAACTATGTTTTATTAGCTCGGTAGCGGCACTTGGCAAACCATCGAATATCAAAAAAAACGAAACCCTAATCGAAATCAGCGAAAACCAAAAATGGGAAGAATCGCCAATTAATTCGTATTACGCAAAAACCAAATATCTTGCCGAATGTGAGGTTTGGCGTGGTGAAGCCGAAGGGCTAAATGTGGTGGTAGTGAACCCTTCGGTGATTTTGGGCGAAGGCGATTGGAACCGAAGTAGCACACAATTATTTAAGTATATTCACGATAAAAATAAATTTTATACGCTTGGCTATATCAATTATGTAGATGTGATAGATGTAGCCGAAGTCGTTTTTTATCTAACAGAGTCTGACATCAAAGGCGAACGTTTTATATTGAATGGCGGAACAACTACCTACAAAGAAGTGTTTGATAAAATAGCCGATGCGATGCACAAACCCCGTACCAAATATTTGGTAACACCTCTTTTGGCAGAAATTATTTGGCGAATCGAGCATATACGCTCGTTTTTTACTGGAAATGCCCCTTTAATAACAAAAGAGACAGCTCGGAGTTCTCGCACGGTTTTTGCTTTTAGAAACGATAAGATACGAAAGACCTTCGGTTTTGAGTTCAATAGTTTAGATTCGACCATCAAGAGAGTTTGCGAGCGTATCACCAATAATTGAAAATCATCTTATACGATTACCCAATTTTATTTCATTATTACACTTGACATTTGCGTTTATTATTGTAAATTAGTCTTAAATTGAGTGAAATAAATTATAGTCATTACCCCATGATTTTAGTGTCGTGATTATCAATTATTAATAACTTTTTGGAAAACAGCCTTACATGCAACAAGAATTCAGCGACAGGTCTGAAGACTTCAACGGTGCCGAAGTTGAAGCTACTGTACGGCGTTTCGAAGAAATGCTAAGAACAAAAGAGGCGGTTTTCTTCGACGAAGAAGCCTACGAACAACTATCAGAGTATTATCTGCTCAAAGGCAAATGGGAGATGGCAATGAGAGTTTGTCGAATAGGATTAATGAACTACCCCTACTCACTCGAATTACTCCTCAATCAAGCACAGCTCCATGTCAATGCCGAAAAGTTTAATGAAGCTATAGAAATACTCGATACGGCTTCGACATTTAACCCATCTGACCCCGAAATAACGTATATGCGTGGGGTTATCCACAATTTGATGGGTGAATATGAGGAAGCAATCGGATTTTTGAAAGAGGCGATGCTGGTGTCGGATGAAAAAGAGAACATCTATTTTCAGATGGCTCAGACCTACCAAAACTGGCAAAAATTTGAAGATGCAGCCCATTATTATAATCTTGCAATCAGGCATAATATTAACAATGAAGCAGCCTATTATGAAATGGTTTTTTGTCTTGAACAAATCAATAAATTAGAGAAAGGAATCAAGTATTTTCAGAAATTTATTGACCAAGACCCGTTTTCGTATCTTTCGTGGTTTGCATTAGGAATGATTCATAGTCGGCTCAATAAAAACAGCGATGCCGCCTATGCTTACGATTATGCCGTAACGATAAAAGAAGATTTTGCTTCGGGATGGTTCAACTTGGCTCATACATATATGAACATGGAGAACTACCGTGATGCCAAAGAGGCCTATCAACGCGTTCTGAAGTACGAACCAGTTAGTTCGGAGGTTTTGACCCACCTCGGTGCAGCTCACGAAAAACTCGGAGAGCTCGCCGAAGCCTACGAAAAATACAAAGAAGCAACCAAAATTGATGAACAATGGGATGAGGCTTGGTACGGAATGGGGTCGGTACTTTATGAACAAGACCGCTGGTACGAATCAATCCATTTTACCAAAAAAGCCATCAAGATAAACGATACTAACGCCGAATATTGGCAACTTTTGGGCGATACTGAGACCAAAATGGGAAACATCGTTTCGGGAATCGAAGCATACAGCCAAGCCATAGAACTCGACCCACTCAATGTAGATGCATGGTTGAATTACTCGCTACTGCATTTTGAACAGAGTGAATTTGACAAAGCTTTTGAGATTGTTTATGATGCTACCGAAGAACTGCCTGACGAAGCTGATTTGTATTATCGAGCGGTTGTCTATTTGATTTATGGAGGCAATTATAACGAAGCGTATGAGTATTTACAAACAGCTCTGACAATTAATTATGACGCTCATACCCAGATTTATGAGTTTTTCTCAAATCTTGATACACAAAAGGCTCTACACAGGATTATTGAGCAGTATAAGTAGTTTTTAGTTTCAAAGTTCAAAAGTTTCAAAGTAAAATGGCATCGTAGATTTTGAAACTTTTGAACTTTGAAACCTTGAAACTCTTAAAGCCTCCACTCTCCACTTCTATAAAAATCAAGGGCTTTTTTCTGTAAAATATACTCGTATTTGGCTTGGACCAGATTCGACATCGCACGGGCTTGGTTATTACGAGCCAAAATATAATCGGCCGAATTGCTCATTATCATACCGGCACTGATTCGACTCTCAATAGCAGCTACATTTTGATTCAGAATATCTACTTGTTCAGTTGCAATTTTATAACGCTCCGATGCCGCCGTAAATGCCTGAAACGACTGCTCAATAGATTGGCGAAGCTGCAAAAGAGTGGTATTCAGTTGGTTTTCGGCTAATTGTTTCTGTATTCTTACGGCATTTACACGGTATTTATTCTGCAAATTACCCAAAATCGGCACGGTTAAAGTCAAATTCAAAGAGCCATTGCGAGTTGCATCTAATTGTTTGATGTAATTCAGCTCGGTATTCGACGAAGCATAAAATGCCTGAAACGAGCCACTCAAACTCAAACTCGGTAAAGCATTTGCCTTGGCTGCTTTGATTCCATTATCAAAACTCTGGATTCGGATTTCGTTAGATTTAATATCCGGAAAAAGCGTTGCGGCTTCTTCATAAATCCTGTCAACTTCCTGAAAATCAATATTATACAGATTTACCTCTTCTTTAATTGGCTCAAAAACTACGCTCCGATTGGGCGATTGATTCATTTGCTGAAACAATGTCAAACGGGCAGTTTGAAGATTGTTTTTGGCCGTAACAAAAGAGAATTCGTCATTGGCCAATTGTGATTTTATATCGAACAATGTCGTATTGCCCACTGTACCTGCATCAATTTGCTTGCCTACTCGCTCGACTTGCTGTTTTGAGGTTTCGACTTGTTTTTGGGCAACATCCAGCAATTCTTGTGCTGCCAAAACCTGAATATAGGCTTGTATCAGACTAACCATCAGGCGGTTACGTGCTGCATCAATTCCTTTTAAACTCGACTGATACAATAATTCATTCTGGCGTGCCTGATTTTTGATTTGGAATGAATTAAAAACCGAAACCTGAGACTGCAAATAAATACCATTTGTGTTATAGACTTCATTGATAAATGTGTTATCAAAACGGTTAATGCTTCGTCCAGCCCGTAAGCCTTGGTCAATGAAAAGCTGTGTCTGCGGAAAAGCCTGTGCTTTGGCTTGGCTATACAAAACATTGGCACTTTCGGCATTTATTTGAGCTTCACGAATCGTGAGGTTGTTTTTTATAGCAATATCAGCACATTCTTTCAGCGTCATTTTGGTTTGAGCATTTGCCGAAATCCCGATAAAAAGAAAGAAATATTTGAGATAGTTTTTCATTTTGTTAATGATTGAAACGGTTTACTTATTCTGAAAAGAAGGCATACCACAAAATGAGTATGCCTTGATGTTTTCCCTAAACTAAATTATTTATTAAATTTTTAATCAAGCCAACCATCTTTTAGATTGATGGTTCGAGTGCCAAATTTGGCATTTTCTTCGGAGTGTGTTACTTGCACAATCGTTACGCCATCTTCTTGGTTAAGCTTGCGGAATAACTCCATAATATGCTTGGCTTGCTCAGAGTGGAGATTGCCCGTTGGTTCGTCGGCAAAAATCACTTTTGGCTCGGCAACAATCGCTCGTGCGATACCTACCAATTGTTGTTGTCCGCCCGAAAGTTGGGTTGGAAACAAATCTTTTTTACCAACAATATTAAATCTGTCGAGCGTATCGGCCACTTTACTTTTGCGTTCGGAGCCACTCAGGCCTTTGTAGAGCAAAGGTGTTTCGATGTTCTCGTAAACTGTCAATTCATCAATCAAATGATACGCCTGAAATACAAAACCGATGTGTCCACGATGTAACTCGGTACGTTTTTTTTCGGATAGCTTCTGAACTGGTGTATCTGTAAATAAATACTCGCCTTCAGATGGCTCTTCGAGCAGTCCTAAAATGTGCAAAAGCGTAGATTTACCCGACCCCGAAGGCCCCATTATTGAGACAAATTCGCCTTCGGCAATATCAAGACTAATGTTGCGTAATACGTAGGTTTTACCAAAACCTGCTGGATAATACTTTGATATGTTGCGTAATGAAATCATCCGATGTTAAATAGTTTTTTTTTGAATCTATTACTAAATATGCCAAAGTTTATGCCAATTAGTCAAGTAATTCATTATCAATGAATTATACAATCTATGGAAATAAAAAATGTCCGAAAACGGACGATGTACGTGCGTCTTCGGACAAAGCTAAATGCGGGTATCAAATCCTATTAAAATCTGTAATTCAAGCCATATTGTAATCCCAGAAGCCGCATCTGCATGTTGAGGTTGCTGGTTGATTTCATTCCCGAAAGTAACGAATGCTGGTAATTCATACCGATGTTTGCCTGCCAATGTTTATTGAAGAGATAATTAGCTCTTACACCACCTAAACCACTCAAATTGAGCGAACGATAGGCGGTATTTCCTTGCGAAATCGTAGATTTTGTTACCAAACTGCCATTGGTCGAAATATTATGCTGTAAAAACAAATCGGTCGAAACCCCTCCCAATACACTCAAATCAATATTACGACTAACGGGGATTCTGTACGCTACCTGCACTGGCAACATCAAATACTGATAACGGTTATTGAAGTTTTCGACATCGGCAATGACTGTATTGGCAGAACTCTTATTAGACACGACATCGGCAAAATAAGTATTGACCTGCCCAGTAAATTCATTTATTGAGTATGTATTGCTCAATAGGTTCGAATTGCCCGACATATACCTCAACCCGCTCTCAATACTCCATTTTTTGTTTAGGTCATATCCAGTTGCAAATCCGATATTGGTAGCCAAACCCGAACGAATCTGATTTTGAGGCTGTCCTAATGCTTGGAAACCCTGCCCCTGCAAATCCGAAGACCCCTGTGGCCCTAACTGTGTCTTACTACTATTAGCAAAAATCTCGGCTTGTGAAAGTGCCGAGGCATTCACGGTATTTAGGTTTACGTTTGGATTGAACGGTGAAACTCCCGACTGAACCCCTAACCAAAACTTAGAATCGTTTGAGGCTATTGTTGTTTCTTGGGTTTCGGTAATTTCATATTGTAAGCGTTTCCGTGGTAAGAAACGACTACGATACTGCATAAAATCTTTACCTTCTAATTGGCTTGCGTCTATTGTATTACGCTCAATTTGGCTTTCGAGTGTTAGATTTTGGGCAATAACTGGCTCATTTGCAAACACCTCAACCACTCCTGCTGAGCCAGTTTTACCTAATTTTTGGTTGTTTTTCGATACTACTGCCAAAGCAGCGGTTGGTTTGTTAATTTTTAGGCTTATGTCCGATGCTTGTGATTGAAATACTTTTGTTTGTTTTGGCTCATTTGAAGCCAAATTATCTTGTTTTTGTATTGTGGTTTCGGCATTGGTAATAGTTTCGGCAGATTTATTCTCCGTACTTTTAGACTGAACAACCGCCACGCCCGACTGCTGCTGGGAATCTTGGCTGATGTTATTCATAATGCTAATCCCTCCCCCCAACATCCCCAAAA
>JAQGFW010006947.1:0-11493 GCA_030463445.1 Euplotes aediculatus
CCCCAAAACCCCAAAACCCCAAAACCCCGTGTGGCGTTATAAGGGTTGAACTTAACTTAAATAATATTAATATTCCAACATGGAAAGCAAAGAGTCTAGTGATGCAAATATTGGGTTTGAGCCAAAAGAGGTAAGAAGTCAATATTAAGAGGATAAATTACAAGTTAGGAGTATTAGGGACTATATTAACAGAAAATATTAATAAACTTTAATAAATGAATCCATTTTTTAATAAAAAATATAGATACTAGCAAAGCAAATTAAATAAAATTTATCAAATAATAGAAATAGAAGTAAATTTGAATTGAGCTTTAGTTTTACTTGATTAGGTTTTTAGCTTGCCTACTCAGGGATTTTTTGTAAAAAGAAATCGAAATCTTAACATAGCTTCTAAATCCTCTTTTATGAACACCTAATATCATAATTTGTAATATATAAAATTCAAACTTCTGTCGTTTCATTACATGTAATGGATCCTTCATGCAGCTTCCAACAACCTTACTTATCATCTATGGATCGACTGTTCCTTTAGATTTTGCTGAGCAACTTTCTTAGCTGATTCTACATGAACAGAAAATATATTAGATGATAAGTAAGGTATTAGGAAGATGCATGAATTAAGTCCCTGATAATTTTGAACAAGTAAGAAAAAGGAGAAGTGTAAAGAAAAGTAGATAATAAAAAAAATCGTTCTTACAGGTTAAGAAACGACAGTATACGTTATATGTAGTTCCAATATATACCTCTCTATACCCTGCAGGGGCACATGCAATGAGACTCTATCTTAAATTTGTTAATACATGTACTCATCTATTTTACTTTCTTTATTCAAATGATAGTCTTTTTTATTTAAATTTTAGCATGATGAAGATTTTGAAGTACTTAAATTATAAGATACTATAAATGAAAGAAATTATTATTAGAGTTGCTTATGCTTAATTTATATTAAGTTCCTTTAAATTTAAATAACTTTATTATTATATTTATAAAAACATTTATTGAATTAGTAATTAACGTATTTTTTTAACTTAATTTTTTATTAAGTGTCTCTTAAAGTAAAGGAGATCTACGTAATTATAATGCTAAAAATGTAATAAAGACTTTAAAAATTTTAAATTCAACTTTCTTTTAAAAAAAATTTTAATATCATCTATCAACATTTTTAAATTTAAATTTGCCTTAAACCTTCCATCTCTTTTTATAATTAAAAAATAGGGCATACTCTTATGTATGATAAAAATTTTCTAAAAAACTTGGAAGCAAATTAGTTTACTTTTCCACTGGATTATAATCCAATTATAATTCAAACAATTTTTTTCATATTTAATTTTTTTAAAATTAATGGTTTATTCTTCTTCCAAATTTTTATTATAAACCACAAAATAAATTTTTCAAATTGAAGCTATGAGGCTCTTTTGCTTATCAACATATAGATAATTGGAAACTTGGCTTTAGTGCTTAAAAGCGTTAAATTTGCTTAAGTTCTTCATGCTTATTTTAAGAAAATATCTTATCCTATATTATAAATTATTAAAACTTCATATTTTCTGGAACTTCTTAAACTTCAGTTTGTATAGCAATTTGTGTTAAAATAGACTAAATGTTCATGTTAGCTTATCTATATGTTCTCTCTTTGCTCACAGAATGCTAAGAGCTCAGTAAAAGTAATCCTTCTTTAACGATATTGATTAGTGATGTTAGTCTTAATCAAAAATGGGCTTGCTATCTGACTTTTCAATTATTTTTATAGTTATCAGCTTTACCAAATAACAGTCGATGAGTATCGAACTCTCTTACCTTAAGTAAACTTTCAAATCGTCTTTCAAATCGTCTTTCAAATCTTGAACTTATGAAATTCGGCAAAAATTAAAAATGTCTTCTTTGTTTGTAAAGAACACTCAAATAGTGATGATCTGTCGTTATGGACTTGGAGCGAGTTGGCCAAAGAAGGAATGATCAGCTTCTGTAGCTAGGCAGACAGCGACACTTCTGTGATCAACATTCCACCTCCAAGTGTATATGTCTACAGGTCCACATTTCTCCTTTGATGCGCCAAGAACTCCTTTTCCTTTTTTCCCTTATATGGGATCTAATCATAGCTATTTATAATACTGACTCGCTCCAAATCCATGACTACAGATGCTAGTGAAGGAGAGACCTTTATTATATATGCCCAACCTATTAAATGTTTATGTGTTTCGATTCTCCCAACCAACCAAATAGTGATATGACTGCAGACTATTGTATTACAGTCAGTTTCATATAAGCCTGATCATATAGCTTGATTGCTATTTTTAGATGTATTCATAAAAACAAATCGTCAGCTCTGCTTTGCACTTCAAAGAGCGGATGCAATGATGCCTCCTAATTTAGATAAACGCTATGATAGTTGATTTAGTAGGATTCTCATAATAGTTTAACTCCTGCGCTTCATTAACAAAAATATTAATTTCTTTGGAGATTAAGGCAGAGTATTAGGAAATCAACTTTATTGAAAACTAAGTCTTTTATCATAACTATTATGGAGTATTTAGCTAAAATAGAGAGTTTGATTGCATTTTACCTTACGACTATCTCGATTAATAGTTTCTTAACTTTTAAATGAAAATTCATCCAAACTCTAATTTTTACAGATTTTTCTACTTATTTTTAGCTGTTTTATGGAAGATTTATTTGAGAAATTATATATTATTAAATACGAAGTTTTAAAATCAATTGACTATCTCTCCACCAGTTGAGCTTATTTCTTCAGAATTCTTCTGAAAAGAAGCTCAGGTGGAGATCGATAATGACTGAAACAGTCCAAAACTCTTCAGGTCTTAGAAAACCGCTTTCATAAAGTTAACTAAAATACTGTAGCTCGGAAATAATATATGAATATTTCAACATCCAATTCTCATTTTGTTCCTCTTATGGCTTCATCTTAACGTTTTATTTAGAATGTCAAGCAACTGGAGGACACTGCCGACTTGCCAAATAAAGAGTCAAGCAATGAACTTGTTGAAGAACAAAAAGAGAACGTTAAGGAAAACGAGGACAGAAATGAGGCATTGAGTAAGATTATCACTATTTGCTTGACCTACAAAACATTTTTAAATAAACTACATTTAATAAAAAATAGATTATGTCTTATAAAAAAACATAGATAAAATGTAAAGCTCATCAATTATGTAAAATTTCTATTTAAAAGAAATTATAAAACGATAAACTATTTATCGATTAAAGAAATCTTCAATATATTCTTTAAAGTTTTAGATTTTAAGTTGGTTATAAATTTCTATCAAACTATATTTTTGATACAAATTAATCCTCTTGCTTGCCAAGACTTACTTAAACTTTAAGTAAATTAAAATACATGTAAATCAAAAAATTCTAGATAATATTTGCAAATATATCTCCTATTAAAAACATTAAAAAGCATCAAGATTTCATATTCTATGAACTCCGCTTTTGCATTTACTTGTATTGTCTTGCTGGTCTCTTCTGCATCGTTAATTTTTCTGATATATTAGTCTAAAAATTTTAGCAATATTTATCAGTTTATTTATGTCACAATCTTGTTACAAAAACCATCGATCCTCCACTTGGTTTCTTGCTGATATGAGAGCTGATCAAGTAATAATGCCCAACGAATAAAACGAATTCTGATTTAATATCAGGTGAGCCTCGATCAACTCTGAGTTGGATGCAAATCAAATATTTACATTTTGTGACAAACTCAAGTTTACAATATTTATATAATATGCAAAACTACCATCTTCACATAAGAATTGTCAACAACTATATTTTTTAAATACCAATATACACAAGAAAGATTTGATGAGCGTCATGAAATTAGTACAGATGTTATTATGCCAAATTCCTGCTTAACCAAATTGGATAAAATGTTGAACACACTTTAGTTTCAAATTAGTTAAAAATGAATTCAAACTTACTTTACTGTCAAAGTCTCGTTTGCTTCTTTATTCATTTTGATTTATAGAAGAACTCAGTCTCAGAGATGATCAGTTTTATATTGACAACCTCAAGTTGGAGGGTGATAAAGCTGAAAAATTTAAGTAAGTAAATGAGTGCAATTTTATTTTGCTCTCATAATCTAATTAGTTCTGATTCTGAAGTTAGAATAGATTCGAATATTTCTTTAATGAGAAGAAAACTCTTTTATGAATTTTATATAGCGAAAATAAAAACTTGAGTCGATTTTGATTTGAGAACTAGAATTAATTTGCTATTTAAGTTTGTTAATTAAATAATATTAGACTATTAATTACTTAGATATATTAGGCTAAATAATCATTAAAACTTTTTCCAATCAATATATTTATTAACTCTTCAAGTTGTTTCTTATTCCTTTTAGAATACTTTATAATGTTTGAGGTTGATATAAGTTTCTAAAGCTCATGCTTGTCTTACAATTCTATTAATTGTAAAATTTTCTCAATTTTCTGCTATTATTTTAGTCTTCAATTGTTTCCAAGCTCATAAAAAATAAGGTCATTTACATTTATAATTATGGATTATACTACAAAGTCATCCTAATAATAATTTAAAAGATCTTAAGGAGAGAAATCTGATTAAATTGATAATTTTTGCCTGTTGGATTAATATAGTCCAGTGTCCTTAATTGAAGCTGTTTTAAATGCTAATTTTTATTTTAAATAACTTCTTGAAAATTTTATATACAAAGCTGCTCATAACATTGACGAACTAGGCAATTTTATACGATTAGTTTGATTATATAATCTTGATTAAATCTCAGAGATTTACAAACTTTTACACACCAGACTCAAGCTCGATACTGAGATTCTAAATGCTCAACAAAAATAATCGCAACTAGAGTAAACACATCTCCGAATGTAATCGGTTGAGAATGAAATAGACAACATCGCCTCATTATTACTTGATGCTCGCACTCAAAACATGGTTTCCTTCAGCTTGTGTGAAGAATTCAAGATCCAATAAGGTGATGCAGAGTTTCTTCAGATGAGTTATTTCATTCCTCATCAGCATCAATAAGCATTCAGGAGAGTGTAAATTAAAGTTATATGCCTTCCAACCGGATCAGGATGAAATTCCTCAAATTCTACTGAAACTTACCAGACTCTGAAATTTCCACTAAGCTTTACATTCATATCACCAAAGTCTTGAAGTACATCAGTAAATTCGAAGACTGATTGAAGGACAGACGAAAAACAAACCAAAGAAAATAAGGAAGTTGATTTTGAGATACGACCATCGAGAGTTCATCGAGGAATTAATAATCAGGAAATGCCACCGGAGACTCTGGATGGAAAATGAATAAAACTAAAACAGCGATTCAGCATGGAGAATAAAAAATCAAGATCAACTGTGAGAAGATTTCTAATAAACAAGTTGAAAATTTCATTGATGAAGATGTCATATATCAACCTAAAAATTTTGAGTTCTGAATCTGTGCATAAAATTAATAAATTATCAGAGGCTATAAAGGAATTTACTTGAAGTGGAGTAAAAATACAGAAATTTGAGAAACTTTTGTGAGATCATTAAATGTTTGGCTACTTAGGCCAATTTTTGTAGAAAATTCTAGACTTCCAAAATATTAGATTAGTTGCTGATCTATGTCTCTACTTTGCAAAAGATTGGATAATCATGAGAATTTATTGATAATTTTAAATAAGATAGAAAACTCTTAAAGATATTTGTTTTCTTTAAACAGATCTTTGTTTTGACGATAGTGAATATTTCAAAGACTTAATACATTCAAGAATCTTCTAGTGAATTGAGCATTTGGCTACATTTATCAAACTGAAAGTACTTCATTAACTCTAAATCAGTGGCCTGTTTGTTCTAAACCAAAAGGGGTATAGAAACACTCGGCTTTCGTGAGGTATCTTGAATCTATTATTAAGTATATCAGAGATTTAAACCAACACTGGTCTGATTGGATCAACAAATGCGATAACTCCTCCTAAGTAAAAGACTTTATGATAAAAGTGGAATGAGAATTCTTTTCATCACGCCATACTCTCCATGGCTCAACGCAGTCGATAGCTAATTATACAGAATCAAATCAAAGCTGGCGTGAAATGGAAGACAGGAAAATAAATAGATTAAGCTTTTATGACTTATATTTTTATTTAATAACTACAACAAGAGACAAGTGATACTTTGAGGGAGTTTGTCAACCTCCTATGTAAATTTCTGAAAAGTTATGATGCTTCATAAATATCTTCAAAATTGTCAGCTTCGAATTTCTCAATAATGCATGCAATTAATGAAATCACAAATGTAATTCATAAAAACACTAAAGTAGATTATCCAAGCGTTACTGTCTACTCAGAATATTTTGATTTTCTCTTGAAGCTAAATACGTAATTGTAATAAGGAATTACTAATCATAATGCATGATTACCTTTGCAAATTTTCATTGATTTAATATGGATAAGAGCAGACTTCAAACAGCAACAAATTTGAATATCAAATATAGATCTAAGGAAGATATGTACAAGGTCCTGACACAGAAAAGGAAGTTAACATTAATACACTGACTGTAAAATTTAGTGCATTTTTTACTCCTTGCCTTTAGAAAATGTTTAGCTAAATTTGTGAAGGATGTTTTGTCAGGAAAAAGAAAGCAATAAATTTGTAGGATATAAAACAATATCATTTTGAAAGCATATCGACTTCATACGATTGGAATGCCTTGATATCCTGAGTTTCAGTTAGAATAATGTTTGTTGATCTGACAAAAAGATGAGGGTATATCTTTCTATTTGACTAATTATCTCGAAGGGATCCTGTTAGACTAAAAGCTATTCAATCAACTAGTTTAATCTCTTTATCCTAAATTGATTTACGACTTATTCACCTATTCAAAAAGAAAAGAACCATCGACGTTGATAATAGACATAGTGAGATTATTAAACTTGACCCAGAAATAGCAAACGAAATGATGAATAAGGTGCAGTTACGAAGTATCAATAAAAAATATGCACATATATTTAACTAAACAGGGAAGAAACGTTCATCTTCTAAAGGTCAAGACGTAGTACTTGAAAAGAGGAAGAAACTGAAGAAACATCAGGCTTACTATTAATAAATTTTGAGGAGCTTTGCTAATCCCAGAACCAGAATAAATGAAAGCGAAGATTACCAAGATGAAGTAATAGAAACACTGATGAAAAGGAATGATATTGAAATGGGTGTTGGAACTGAATACGAAGAGGATAAGAAGGACTTGTAGAGTTTAGATTTAAAAAGTGACTTTCATTTTTGCAGATGAACACTTTCCTTAAATTTTGTTTGTGTGCGCTCTTATTTTATCCTTTTTATCCGAGTCTTTTCCGTCTGTGTTTATATAACATAAATCTTCTCTTATTAGTCTTTCTTTTTAACCTTACTCACTGGTATTTTATCAAGAATTAGAAAGTTTACAACCCGCTACTAAAAGTTGATAAATATAAATAATTGGTTTAAGTAAAGCCTACATTTTCATAACAAAAATTCAGATTTCTCATTTCGATTACAAACTGAATTCGGATTTTCATAAAGATTAATCGAGAACCCTACGAAGTACTAGAAAAGCAGAGAGTTGCATCAATTTACAAATCAGCGATGTAAAGCACTGAGATCGATGCAACACTTTTCTCATTGTTTGGAGTTCTAATGATGAATAGCTATAATAACACAAAGTAGATTTTTTATACTAACTTTCATAGAAAACTCCTTCAAATCTATTAAAATTTTATTATCCATATATTTTCTAATATATGTGTTTCTTTTAAATATCTGCCATCATCCACCTGGGTGTGGCGGATATTTATGAGGAACATTCTTTTGTGTGAAAAAAAATTTATTTTTAGTTTCTGATATTCAACCTTTTCTAGCCTTCGTAGTCTCTATTTTTCCTCTCGGTCTTAAGATAGTTCATCAACTATTTTAACATTCACTTTTTAGCTTTCTTAACAATGGATCTTTCCTCTTTCATATTTACTATTTTGCTATCTGATTCTTAAACTCTCTTCTTTACTATTTTGTAAATTTAGGTATCTCCTCTGGTTCAGAGCTGTCTTTCTCAATCTCAAAATACTTTCTTTCCGTCATGCTATCATTTATCAACATGACTAAACTATATTTATACTAATCACTCTCTATTCTCATAGCACAAAAGACTTGTATTAATATAAAGCTAAATAAATGTCTGTTTATCAAATAAATCTTGATTTCAGTTCATCGTTCAATTGAGATTTTTAAATATTGTAAAATTATAATGCTATAAAAACTACAATTTTCAAAAATATTATATAATTAGATTTGCCTTTTATAAATATGGAGTTAGATTCCATGTTTATTTTCACTTTAAATAAATATTTGAATCTTATCAGCTTACTCTTAAAAATCATCAATAAATACAATATTTTTTGCATTTTCTTAATTGAATTAATTACTTTAATTTATATAAAATGAAATAGTTTTTTTATCATAAATACATTAAATAGAACAATAAAATATGATTTAAAAACAATTAACAGAATTGGAAACTTATATAATTTGACTGCAATTATTTTGCTTGATAACACAATTTCGATAGCAACACAAGTTTTAAAATCGAATATGTAAATCTAATAAATGTTTAAACAATGTGTAATCCTGCTGAATGTTGAACCCTGGCATTATATGTTTCAATTGTTGTCCATTTGCTCAACATTCGCACTTAACCAAAATCATCTCACTCCCATTTAGAAACGAATTCACTATCATATCAGGTATATACAAGAGACTGGGACAGTTCGACTACGGCCAGTCAAGTTGCACAGCACACCACATAAGAACATGCATTGCGGAAAATGATTATAAAAATTGGGTTTATATTGGAGAAGTGAAGGAAGGAACTGATGATACTCCACACGGCATTGGAATACAAGTATATAGTAGTGGATATATTCAAGAGGGACACTGGAAGGACGGGCAACTAAATGGCAGAGGCAGAGGTATCTATGGTGCTGGAAGTTACTATATTGGAGAATGGGAAGAAAGCAACTTTATTGGTGAAGGAACTTTTTATAACCAAGTAAGAATAGAATAAATGCGGTGTGAATGAACCAAATATAACATATCTCACACGAATATATACACAGTTTAAGATGCGTTTAGCACAATCAAACATAACTCGTATTAGACTTAGACATCTTATTCAGCATAGTAGTGGATCTATTATTTTGATTATCAATCGTAAAGTGTATAACATTTAACAGAGGTTTCTTCTTTTATATCTTGTAATAAAATAATTAAAAAAGTATTACAAATTCATAATTTGATCTTAAAGTAACACAACTCTCTGCATTCATAAATTACTTTAAACATTCACTTAGAGTTTAATAATCAGTTTGATTAGTAAATAATGTTCACAAACCTAGCTCAGTAAATTATAGTACAAAATGAGCTTAAATTTTATAATCAGAGAAATTTAGCAAACACATAAGAATAATTTAATTTCAAAATTTAGCTCATTCAAAGTAAAAATCATTGTTGTCTCTTCAAAATACAGCAAAATTAATATCATAGATTTACGCTTCGTTTATATTGATTTTACTACACAAATTTTATTTGTACAGCTGGCTTAACCCAAAAGAAAAATTAATTTTGTAATTAACTTATTTAAATTTCTTAATGAATTAAATTTAATAAAACTAAATAAAAATGGCGTAAAGCCAGTTGTACAAAATAGAGCTGGAATAGATACGACAAACACTGATTAAGTCCTAAGCTCGCTCATATATCAATACCTAGAAATTAAATAAAAAATTTAAACATATAACCTAATTTCAAAAATTTGATTGCATTTATTACCAAAATATATTAAAAGTTTACTTAAAATAATTGCATATTAGAAGTTGAATCATTGTCTTTGTTTATAATCCAAAGAATTGAATATAATAAACTTTTAGGTTTGTTTTAACTGTAAATAATCCATAAAACTATTTTTTATCCACTGCAAAATAACTTAATAATTTTAATTCATGAGAATTAAATAAAGAGTATTTGAGATATAATCTCAACTTTTAATCGAACTTAACATAAAAATTAAATGCATATTCATTTAGATTATCTTTAAATTTGATCTCTGAGTTATTTATAACTCTGTATTAATTATCATCTTATACCTATATATTCCGCAGAAAATATTTAATTAATACAGTTTAATATTATCATTACGATAAAGTAAGTATATTTCAAGCTATATTTTTACTTATTCTCTTATTTCAATTAAAATTTAGAAATTTAAAACTAAACGAGACTTAAAATAAATAAAACAATGTTTACTTTACTCTTTAACAGTTTCATTATGATCTTCATAGCCTTTTGTATTCAACATTTTAAGCAAAATCATGTTTAAAATGCATTCGAAAGTGATTTAAATTTGTTATGTATTTTTGCTGGTTCGAATTTAAAAGTAGACTTTTGTGTATGTATTTTATCTGATTAAAATAAAATCATATTATTGCTTTTAATTTATAGTACATATGTTTTCTAGATTCTCCTCATTTTTCTAATTCACTTCTGTACTAAAATTTTGCAACCAGTTGGGATATAAGAACCCAAAATGACATTTGCTAGTAAAATAACATTTAGTTTTACTTGAAACATTAAATTTCTTTTAAACAAGAAGTTTAAATAAAATCAAAGCAAAGTTAGTTCTGAACAAACTAATACGATGGATTCTTACTTAAATATCAAGAAATAATATTTTAAAATCCCATAATTTCTGTCAAATCCAAAATAATGATTAGTATGAACATTTTTGGAGAGACGTGATCATTTTTAATTTTAGAAATGTAGAGCGAAGAGATAATAAAATTAGGTATTTTGGATGAGTCTGCCAACACCTCTGTTCTAACTACTTTAATATTATCCACCAATTATATTTTATTCTCATTCTTTTATACTTTCAGAATGGAGATATATTCAAAGGCCAGTGGAATAATGATTACAAAGGTCATGGAGAAATTAACTACACAGACGGAAATAAGTATTCAGGACAATGGGAATGGAGAGATGTGAATGGTGGATACATGAGACATGGACTAGGAACTCTATACTCTGCAGACGGACAAGTGATCAACCAAGGCAATTGGTTTCAAGATATGTATGGTCTCAAGGAGGAATACTAAGTTGTTTAAATTTGAGAGCCATTATTGTTTGAATTTGCATACAATTTTATTTGCTTACTAATTAGGCTGAAAATTCGTAGTTTATAATCTTTGATTATTTAGCCACTTAATTTGTTAATGCATTTAATTTGATTAGAGCTTAGCAAAAGTTGTCAAGTAATTTTGGTATAAGCTTTTCAAACACTTAATAAAATTTTAGCTAAAAGTGCTTTTATTAGCATTTAAGCGAGAAATTTATTTAAATCTATATTGCATAATATTGAAATTTAAAATTTAGATTAATATTCAATTTCAATTTAGATTTCTTATTCTGGGGTTTTGGGGTTTTGGGGTTTTGGGG
>JAQGFW010006995.1:0-15339 GCA_030463445.1 Euplotes aediculatus
GCAGGCTGGTTGCATCGGGCATCAATTCTGCAAAATCAGCGGATCGGATACCTGCCCCCCAGGCGGCACCTTTGCCTGTATAATAGGTGTTCCCTCCACCTGCTGCAATCGTAGCCATATTGGTGGCATGGGTTTCCATCTCTGAGGCTGCATTTATAGAAGGCAGCCATCTGCCTTTGAAATCGATATCTGTTGTATCGGGTTTGCTTTCCTTGATAGAGATTACCTGGTTCCTGCCGGAGAGTTCGGGATACCAGAAATGCGCCGCATTGAGTTTATTGGCGCTGAGGTCGAACCCGGTTAATTCTCTTTCGGTTATGGCTTTCCGGTAGCGGGACACATGTTCTGTTCCCGGAGCCTTCAGCAGCACGGGTAACTGATCGGAAGAAATAGTTACCAGGAAGATAGACCAGGCAGGATTGGTGCCGGTTATCCGCAGTTTTCCAGCTTGTTCCAGCGATTTGATTTCAATTGGTGAGTTAGTTCTGACTATCAGTCTGAGATCAGATTGTTCTGTGTTGTTAACCGAATAGGCGTTCTGAAGATTCGGGGAAAGTTTCCAGCCTTCATTAACCGGCCTGAGTGGATGAAGGGAATGATCGTATTTGGGTATTCCATCGCGGTAGCGGACAATCCACCGGCTAGCGGATAATCTTCGCAGCAGAATAAGGTCATCAGGAACTGTAGCTGCTTCCAGCAAGAAGAAGGGACTGCTGGTATCCTGGGTTAACAGGCGCTCCACTTCCTGTATAGGCTCTTTTTCCTGGGCCTGTATATGCAGGGACAGGAAAACAAAAAGGAGGAGCGAGCAACTTGCTTTCATTTTAAGATGAGCTGTAAAATAGGAAATCCGGGCGTATAAAAAACGGTGCAACAAGGCTGCAAAAATTCCTGAACTTATCTTGAAATTTAACAGTATTTTAAGTTTCTAAAACACACACACCTATGTTGAACAAATTTTATGCTGCCGCTGCTGCAGTACTGCTCCTCGGTGCCACTTCCTGTCAGAAAAGCGATGCTCCCGTACAGGATGAAACCATCACCAATGATGTGATTAACAGCGTTAAAGCCATGGGCTTCTCTACCCAGAACATGATGGCTACAGAGGGAGGTTATATCGTGGAAGGCGATATTTTCATTCCGGGCTCAGAATTAAACCGCTCGCACAATGGCACCATTTTACGGGTGGGCGAATCTGAACAGTACCGAACCACCAACCTGGTTACCGGGTTACCGCGGGTTATTACCATTTCAGTAGATGCTGCATTGCCAAGTTCTTATGTTGCTGCTACGGATGAGGCAATTGCAAGGTACAATGCCCAAAATCTCCAGCTGAGTTTCCAGCGGGTTAGCTCGGGCGCAAGTATCGCTATCAAAGCTGCTCCCCGCAATGCACGTTACCTCGCTTCAGCAGGTTTCCCAACAAACAACGGTAATCCATATAACCAGGTGCTGGTAGCAACCCGGCAGATCGGTAACCAGCCTCAGGCAACTGTAGCTACCATTCTGGCGCATGAAATTGGTCATTGCATTGGTTTCCGTCATACGGATTATATGGATCGCTCTTATAGCTGTGGTGGATCAACGGCCAATGAAGGAGCATCAACTGTTGGAGCGGTATTAATTCCTGGTACACCTGCCGGACCGGATCCGAATTCCTGGATGCTGGCCTGTATCGGTAGCGGCCAGAACCGCCCTTTCAACAATAATGATAAAACGGCTCTTGCTTACTTATACTAACACTCCGATCTCTCTCATGTACAAAAAGATGGCCGCTCGCGTAATGCGAGCGGCCTCTTCTTTATAGAACCAACCTTAACTTAATGTTTGACAGGGATGCTGTAATAGCCCTTTTTCACCGGAGAGATATCTCCAATCACCACTATAGGAGTAGGCGTTGGTAGCTTTTCATTGTTCCGGCCAATGGAATAATAACCTTTCTTCACCTCAGGTGCTTTGCGGCTGATGGCAGTTTCCGCTACGGGCTGTTTATTGGAAGGCAGATCTGCTGCCTTGTTTTTCATGGAATAAAATCCTTTCTGCGCAGTTTTTACGGGTTGTTTGTCCTGGGCGCTAACGGTTCCTGTAATGAATGAAGCTATCAAAAGAGTAAATGCAATCTTTTTCATAAGTTGATAATTGATGAATTAAATAAAGGGATACACAGCGGTTCCTGCAACTGATTTAGCTGCAGCAAAAAGAGAAGAAAATGGCGTTCTAAATCAGGAGACTGCGATGCCGCAGGTAAAGTGCCGTATGCTCAGAAACCAGGGTTCCATCATATGAAACTTCCTTTTCGGTACTGATTGCTGTTTTGGCAGGCGGCGCGGGTGTGGCAGATGCAGCCGGTTGGGTGGCTGCCTGAATTCTGCTGCGAAAATGAATGAAATGTTCTTCCTGTTTTTCTTCCGTGGCGCTTTTTTGTTCGCCATTTGCAGCGATTTCGCTAAAGGAAGCAGGATCTACCAGATGCTCCAGGGCAACTCCTGGCAGACTTGCCACCAGGAATAAAAGGCCGAGCAATATGGTTAGAAATTTCTTCATGATTGTAGTGCAAAGGTACTATCTCCCAGCCGCTTACTTATTTAGATAATTGTTAAAACGTTCCACCGGTCGGGTGGCACCGGTCGGGTGAGGAGGTTAGCGGTTGAATTGGCGCAGGAAGCTGCGTGTTAGTATGCCGGAGGGTTTGAGGTCAGTTTCTTTCCAGCCCCCTTCAGCCGATGCTGTGGGGTACAGCACAGAACAGGTTTCATTTTTGTCGGCTACCGACCAGGTGACCCAGCTGATCTTATGCTTTTCTGACCAGTCTATCCAGCGTTTCCACTCCGCTTCATTCAGCGGCCCATTACCAGTTGCTTCCATTCCGGCAGATTCTGAGATAAATAAGGGGATGCCCTTCGAAAGCGCATACTCACCCCGATCCCGCAGCTGCTGCTTGTGAGTGGCTGCATAATAATGCAGCGTATACATTATATTCGTTTGATCATTTATAGGATCATCCGCTACGATATGCAGGTCCTGGTCCCAGTGTGGATTGCCCACCAGTATGATATTGTCTTTATCAATGGCCCGGATGGTGTTTATCAATTCAATTGAGTAAGCTTTTACCTCCTGCCAGCTTTCCTGATCGGGCTCATTGAATATCTCATAAATAATATGGGGATAGTTTCCATAGCGGGTAGCGATCTCTTTAAAAAATGCCTTCGCTTCCTCCAGCTGGATATTGTGCGAATGCCAGTCAACAATTACATAGATGTCCTGTTCAATGGCGGCCTTTATGACCGTTTCAATGGCGTTCATGGAGGAAGCTTTCGCATGCAGGTAGCCGTTAGGTTTTGGTTCTATCCCCATTGCTGCCCGCACGAGGTCCACTTTCCAGTCTTCATGTAACCATTTTACCGTTCCGGCTGTATAAAAGCGGGGCCAGAAATTATGCCAGCCCAAACTCATTCCTCTTAACACAACAGGCTGTCCCTGCTGATTACAGAGCTGGGTCCCCTTCACCTGTAGCTGACCATATCGTTTAACGGGTTGGGCGAGAAGAACGGTGGGGAATAATAGAAAGAACAGGAATATGTATCGGCGCATGCATCGTTGATTGTTGAATTTACCCGACCGGTGCCACCGGTCGGGTGAAGAATTATCCGAAAGCCTGGGTGATATCGTCTTTGATGTCATCGATATGTTCGATACCCAGGGAGATCCGCAGCAAACCGGGTTCAACCCCCGCAGATTTCTGTTCCGCCTCACTTAACTGTTCGTGGGTAGTGGTAGCCGGATGGATGATCAGTGTTTTGGCATCACCTACGTTGGCGAGGTGACTGATCAGCTCGAGTTTGTTGACAAATGCATCGGCCGCGTCCTTGCCTCCTTTGATCTTGAAGGACAATACACCACCGAATCCATTGCGCAGGTATTTCTTCGCCAGCGCATGGTATTTGTTATTCTTGAGTCCGGGGTAGTTTACATATTCCACCTGCGGTTGCTTTTCCAGCCATTCAGCCAGTTCCATGGCATTGTCTACCGTACGCTGTACCCGCAGACTCAGTGTTTCCAGTCCCTGCAGGAACAGGAAAGAGTTAAACGGACTCACTGCAGGCCCGAGACTTCTCAATCCGGTCACCCTTGCACGTATGATAAAGGCGATATTGCCAAAGGGGCCGCCGGAACCGAAGATGTCCCAGAATTTCATGCCATGATAGGCTTCATCTGGCTCTGTGAAATAGGGAAACTTGCCATTGCCCCAATTGAAATTACCGGCATCTACAATGATGCCCCCGATACTGTTTCCATGTCCGCCTATCCATTTGGTAGCTGATTCCACAATTACATTGGCACCGAAATCAATAGGGCGACAAAGATATCCTGCTGCTCCAAAGGTATTGTCCACGATCAATGGAATTCCATGCTTCTGTGCAATGTCTGCCAATCGTTCAAAATCAGGAATGCTGAAACCGGGGTTGCCGATCGTCTCTACATACAGCGCCTTGGTGCGATCATCAATTTTGGATTCGAAATCAGCAGGATCATCGCCATTCGCGAATCTAACCTCGAAGCCTAAACGCTTGAAGCTCACTTTAAACTGGTTGTAGGTTCCTCCATACAAAAAGGAAGAGGAAACGATATTATCACCCTGCTGCAGAATATTCTGAAAAGTGATGAACTGCGCCGATTGACCCGATGCCATGGCAAGTCCTGCCACGCCTCCTTCCAATGCTGCTACCCGTTTTTCAAATACATCCGTAGTGGGATTCATTAAGCGGGTATAAATATTTCCAAACTCACGCAGGCCAAACAGGTTGGCGGCATGTTCTGCACTGTCGAAAACAAAAGAGGAGGTTTGATAAATCGGAACCACTCTTGATTTGGTGACAGGATCTGGTACCTGTCCGGCATGCACCTGCATGGTTTCGAAACGGAGTTGCTTGGCCATAGTTTGTTGTTTTTGAATGTCTACAAATATACTAGGAATAGAAATCAAGTACCTGATTGAGCAGGATCAGTTTTTAAGGATCCTATAGATTCTACTTTTAAACCTATGAAAAAGTTTCTGGTTTTACCGGTTGGGTTGAAACGGTTCCTGGTTCCGACTGATTTTTCCCCCACCTCAGAAAGAGCATTCCATTATGCATTGGAACTGGCATCCAGAACCGGTGGAACGGTGGTGTTGTATCATTTATATGCACCGGTGGAGTCGGGTTATATTGATAATATGACCAGACTCAATGCATATAATCAACAGGTGGAAACCGATCTGGTGAAAGAACTTAATAAGTTGGCCGACAAATACAAAGGAAATTACCCTCAACTGATAGTTTCTACTGTACTTGGGCGATCTCCGGTGGTGGATAATATCCTGGGTTTTGCCGAGCATAATAATATTGATATGATTATCATGGGCACGCAGGGTGCCAGCGGTTTGAAAAAAGCGCTGATTGGCACCATTGCTTCCCGTGTTATAGAAAAAAGTGATCTGCCTGTGCTGATGATCCCGGAACGTTATGAATGGAAGCTGCCAGAGAATCTGCTCCTGGCTACCGACTACCAGGCTGCCGACAAACTGGCATTACCTCTTTTATCCGGAATAGCGAGTCTGTTTGATGCTTCGGTTACTGTTACCCGTTTGATGGATGGGCATATTACCCCGGATGAGGCCCGCCAGGAGCAGGATCGTTTTTCTGCCTATACGGCTCAATTAAAACTGGAGTTTGCTGACCAGCCGATGGAATTTAAACTGATCCGCACCTCTTCGATCGTTGATACCATGGAGCGCCTGGATGATGAGATTCCCTACGATCTCCTGGCCCTGGTGCGCCGGAAGAAGTCCTTTCTGCAACGATTTCTTTTTGAAAGTTATACGCGGCATATGGCTTATCTCACCAATCATCCTTTCCTGATGGTGCCCGATATGGAATAATTATTTTTTATCCGGATGGGAGTTTTTCCAATTCAGCGGTCTTGTAAGAGAAGCTTGATATATGAAGAATTCCACCATACTACTGCTGGCTGCTATCCTGAGCCTGTTTTCCGCATGCCAATCGGCTAAATCGCCAACTCTGAAAGATGCTATTGATGGCAGTTTCAAGGTAGCGGCAGAACGGTACGATAGCCTGCTGCTTACGGCCACCGACCTGACAAAGTATCCGCATTCGTTTACACCTAAAGGTGAGCTCTTCTATTTTGGTATCGATGAATGGACAGGTGGATTCTGGCCCGGGGCACTCTGGTATATGTATGAGTATACAGGTGATGCAAAATGGAAGGAGGCGGCTCTTAAATGGACCGCTTCACTCGAGTCCAACCAGTTTAATACCCGGCATCATGATATCGGTTTCATGATGTTTTCCAGTTATGGAAACGGACTTAGGATCACCGGAGATACCTCCTATAAACCCATTCTTATTCAATCAGCGAAATCTCTTTGTCAGCGCTATTCTCCCATCGTTGGTAGCATTCAGTCCTGGAATGCCAGACCCTCCATTGATAAAAAAAATCAATGGAATTTTCCGGTAATCATGGATAATATGATGAACCTGGAACTGCTGTTCTGGGCTGCCAGAGAAACAGGCGACAGCAGTTTCTACAAGATTGCTGTTCAGCATGCCAAAACCACTCAAAAAAATCATATACGTAAAGATTTTGGTTCCTATCATGTGGTGAATTATGATACCGCAACTGGCGAAGTATTGCACCAGCAGACCTTGCAGGGTTTTTCGGATGGATCTACCTGGGCACGCGGACAGGCCTGGGGTATCTATGGTTTTACAACGGTTTACCGCTTCACCCGGGATAGCAGTTTCTTATCCACTGCAAAAGGACTGGCTGATTTTTTCCTGAAGCATAAAAATCTTCCTGCTGATAAGGTGCCCTTGTGGGATTTCAATGTGGGAGAAGAAGGCTTTCGGCCAGATTGGAACTATGATCCTGCCAACTATCCTGAAACGCCAAGAGATGCTTCTGCAGCGGCTATCGCAGCGTCTGCACTTTTGGAATTAAGCGATTATTGCAGTGGAGAAGAGCAGCAATATTATAAAAATGCTGCAAGCGATATACTGGCTTCACTCAGTAAGGAACCATACCTGAATACAGATAAAGCCAATCCTTATTTTGTACTTAAAAACAGTGTTGGCAATCTGCCCGCGGGAAGAGAAATCAATGTGCCGCTGATCTATGCCGATTATTATTTTCTGGAAGCCATGCATCGGTGGATCGCCCGCAATAAATAGCCGTTGAAACCTGTTCGGAAATGCAATACATTTGAAGGATACAACCGGATGCCCCAGGATAAACTGACCATACTGACTGATTCTGAATTGCTGGATGCTCTGAAAACCGGCGACAGTATTGCATTTGACGCACTCTATGAACGCTATTGGTTACTCGTTTACCAGGCTGCCTTCAGAAGACTTCGGGATGAGTCAGCAGCAGAAGATATTACCCAGGACATTTTTCTTCAACTCTGGCTGCGCCGGCAGGAATTAAAGATTGAATACCTGAAATCCTATCTGTTAACAGCAGTGCGTAACAATGTACTGAAGCGGATGGAAAAAGATAACAGGATTGTTCCGGTTGACAAACTCCTGGAAGAAATTTCCATACATAAAGGTGCTGCTGATGCAGCTATAGTTGAAAAGGAACTAAAGCGACTATACGAGACTGTTATATCAGGCCTTCCCAGGGCTCAGCAACAGATTTTCAGAATGCGTTTTGAACAGGACCTTAGTACTGCTGAAATTGCCGAACAATTGCAATTGTCGCGTAAGACAGTTCAAAATCAGTTGGGCAAATCCGTTCAGCATTTAAAAGAATCTCTCTTATTTCTTGCTGTCCTGTTTTTTTTGAAATAAAGTCAGCTTCGGGATGGGAGTTTTTTCCGATTTCCGGTCTATATAAAAAGTGCTCTAACGCATGGATCCATCTTTTTTACGTGAGTTATTAAAAAAATACCGGGAGGGCAATGCTAGTCCGGGTGAAATCGAATACCTGCATGCCTACTACGATGCGTTTGAATTGACTGAAGCTGATCAGACACTGTCCGATGCAGCCATAAATGAACGCAAGACCAGGATCAAATATTCACTTGATCAGGCCATTGTTCACCAGGAACAGGTGTTGCCGATTCGTAAACTGCGCCTTCGAAACTGGTTGATAGCTGCCTGCCTGCTACTGGCAGCGGGATCCGGAATCTTCTGGTGGATGCAGCAGCCTGCTACCAATCCACCGGTGGCAGAACTATCCGCAAAACCTGGCCCCACTGATATCGGTCCCGGCGATAACAGAGCGGTGCTCGTACTCGCCGATGGATCCACTGTTTTGCTGGATGATGCAGCGCAAGGCGAACTATCCCGCCAGGCAAATGCAGTCATTAATAAAACTGAGGATGGACAACTTGTGTATGAAAATCAAACGGGTTCAGATCCTGCCCCGCTTATTTTTAATACGATCACAACACCAAGAGCCGGACAATACCGGCTGACACTGACAGATGGTACGAAAGTATGGCTGAATGCAGCAACCAGTCTGCAATTTCCGGCTAGTTTTTCAGGTAAGGAAAGAAGGTTAAAACTCAGCGGAGAAGCCTATTTTGAAGTAGCTAAAAACAGCCTGCAACCCTTTATTGTGGAAACTCCCCGTCAAACGATTGAAGTGCTGGGTACACATTTTAATGTGAATGCCTACGAAGAAGAAACAGCAACCAAAACCACGCTATTGGAAGGAAGGGTGAAAGTGGCAGCCGGCAGTTCCTCAGCCGTGCTTCAGCCGGGTCAGCAGGCGGCTTCCGGAAAGGATGCAATTCAGGTGAATGAAGCCGATACGGAAGAGGCAGTGGCCTGGAAAAATGGGTACTTCAAATTCAACAAGGCTGATATCCAAACTATCATGCGCCAATTGGAAAGATGGTATGATGTGGAAGTGGAGTACCGTGGTGCTGTTCCAACAGATTTATTTGTAGGAAAAATTAACCGAAGTGAAAATATCTCTGGTGTATTGAGAGTGCTGGAACTGAGTGAAGTACAATTTAAAATTGAAAACCGTAAAATAATTGTAGGAAACAAATAACGAATCAGACAGGCTGAAACAAAAAACCGGAAGTGCTACCAACACAACCGGTTTTGACCCTTTCGGGTCGGTTGGATCAGCTTGTAAAGAGTCTCGCGAAAGATTCTATTTCTTAACCCAAACTGCTCAAATGTATGCAAATTAACGTTATCGGCCGGCTCCGACGGAAGATCGGAAAACCGGCTCTCAAAACGGTTTTGTACATGAAACTGACTGCTGCTTTTCTATTACTGGGGTGCCTGCAACTTAGTGCCAATGGCTTCTCCCAGCATGTAACCCTGACAGGTAAAAACATCAGCCTGGAAAAAGCACTCGCCGAAATTGGTGAGCAATCCGGCTATTTTTTCTTTTACCGCTACAATGAATTAAAAAACGCTGCACCACTCAACATCCGGTTGAAAAATGTACCGTTGAAAACGGCATTGGAAGAGTTGTTCCGGCAACAACCTTTCAGTTATGCGATCGATAATAAAACCATTGTGGTGGTGCGCAAGGAAACAGTGAACAGCAACCCGCTGCCTGAATTGCCCCCCGTGGATATTAAAGGTCGTGTCGTGGATGAGCGTGGCAATCCGATGCCAGGAGCAACCATTCGCGTGAAGGGAACCAACAATGCAACAGTTTCCAATGCGGATGGTGAATTCTCCATTCCCGAACTACCCGAAGGAACCGTGCTGGTTATCAGCTATACCGGTTATCTCATGCAGGAAGTTGTACTGAAAAAAAATCAGGCGATCCGTATTGTATTGAAAGAAGATGATAACAGTATGAAATCTGTTGTGGTAGTTGGATATGGTACCCAGCAAAGAAGTGATATCACTGGAGCAGTGGCTTCACTTCCGTCAAAAAAAATCAAAGATCAGCCAGTAACTTCTATGGATGCAGCACTGGCCGGACAAATAGCCGGTGTACAGGTAGCGCAAACTACTGGTACTCCAGGTGGTGGTGTTACTGTTCGCGTGCGCGGTGCCGGATCACTTACCGCGGGGAATGAACCACTTTATGTAATCGATGGGTTTCCTGTTACCAGTGACTACAACCAGACAAACAATCCGCTGAACACCATCAACCCGAATGATATTGAATCCGTGCAGGTGTTGAAAGATGCCTCTGCTACCGCGATTTATGGTTCAAGAGGCTCAAATGGGGTGATCATCATCACTACCAAGTCTGGCAAGTCAGGTACTTCCCGTGTCAATCTCGATATGTTTACCGGTTTTCAGGAAGTGGCGAAAAAAATCGACATGCTGGATGCGGAAGGATTTGCAACCTATATAAATGAAACCCGTAATAACGCCTGGGTAGACCGGGGTGGTTCTGTTACTGATGATAATACGGTTCGGAATAATGTGCTCTATCGCCTGCCGCCATTTTTAGCAGATCCCGCAGGACTGGGAAAAGGTACCGACTGGCAGAATGAAATTTTTCAGAAAGCACCGATCCGGAATGTGCAATTAAGTTTTTCCGGTGGCAATGAAAAAACAAAGTATTACATGTCGGCTGGTTATCTCGACCAGGATGGTGTTGTTATCAATGGAAATTTCAAGCGATACAGTTTCAAACTGAATGTTGAGTCGCAGGTTTCTGACCGCATTAAAGTAGGCGCCAATCTTACTCCTAGTTTTACTACCAGTGATGTAGTAGAAGCGGAAGGCCATTGGAGCGGAGGTGCAGTTATTCTTTCTGCTTTGTTGATGGCGCCACATTTGCCGGTTTACAATCCGGATGGTTCGTATACGCACGCCCTTAACCTCGGATATGGTTTCAGCAGCGTGGAGAACCCTGTGAAATCAGCCAAAGAACGGGTGAATAAGTGGAACCGTATGCGGTTGCTGGGAACCAGTTTCGCAGAAGTAGAATTGCTGAAAGACCTGAAATTTAAAATATTGGTAGGTGCCGATTTTGCTTCTGGCAGAAACAGAACCTTTATTCCTTCCATCGTAGGTAGAGATGGTGCGCCGCCACCTTCCATTCCTGTTGGTACTTCCACCACCAACCAGTCGATCAACTGGTTATCGGAATATACACTGGCGTATAAAAAATCTATGGGTCGTCATCAGTTTGATGCCTTACTCGGTTATACAGCGCAGAAAGATAATTTCGAAAGCAATTTTGTATCTGCTACCAACTTCCCGAATGATAATGTACAAACTATCAACGCAGGTATTATCAATGGAGGAAGTTCTGATCAGCAGCAATGGGCTTTATTGTCCTACCTGGCTCGCGTGAATTACAGCTTTGATCGTAAATATTTGTTGACAGCAACTATTCGTCGCGATGGCTCCTCACGTTTTGGCGCGAATAACAAATGGGGTACGTTCCCGTCGATATCTGCCGGCTGGAGAATTTCAGATGAGGCGTTCATGAGCGGTATCGAATGGATGGATGAATTACGTCTTCGGGCCAGTTATGGTGTAACGGGTAATAATTTTATTGGCAACTATTCACATATCGCATTATTGTCTGCACAGAATTATATTCTGGGTACAGGGTCGGGACAGGAAGTGAATGGTTTGTATCCCAGCACCTTTGGAAATGTGAACCTGGGTTGGGAGATGAACAAACAACTGGATCTGGGTTTTGAGTTGGGTGTTTTCAATAACCGGGTATTGTTCACGGCAGATTATTACAATAAGCAAACGTCCAAACTCTTGTTGAACGTGCCGGTGCCCTCTCTTACAGGCTTTACAAGTGCCACACAGAATATTGGAAAAATTCGTAACCATGGAATTGAACTGAGCCTCGCTACCAAAAACACGGTGGGTGCTTTCAAATGGAATACCGATATCAACGTTTCTTTCAATCGCAACAAAGTGCTGGCATTGGGACCAGAAGGTGCGCCCATCTTCGGCAATTACCAGTTGAACTCAAGTCATAAAACAGAGATCGGGCAGCCGATGGGTAATTTTTATGGCTATAAAGTGATTGGTGTTTTCCAGGATGAAGCGGATCTGGAAAAGAGTCCGAAGTTTGCAGACTCCCGCCCTGGTCACCTGAAGTTTGAAGATATCAATGGGGATGGTGTATTGTCAACAGAAGACCGAACCATTCTGGGTAATCCATTTCCTGATATGACCTTTGGTATCAACAACAGTTTTTCGTACAAAGGTTTTGAATTGAATATACTGTTGCAGGGTGTACAGGGATTTGAAGTATTGAATCTGGGCCGTCGTTTTTATGCGAACTATGCCGGAACCGGAAATGGTTCTGCAGATATGTTGAATGTGTGGCGTTCAGCACAGGATCCGGGAAATGGAAATGTACCAAGGCTTAACCGCGATCTGGCACGGTATACCAGCAGCAACGCGAGTGCGAACATTACTTCGCTTTTTGTGGAAGACGCTTCTTTCCTCCGTATCCGGAATATTTCACTCGGTTACAATTTGAATGAAAAGCTGGCAGCACTGATTCGTGCAAGATCAGCAAGGTTGTATATAAGTGCACAAAACCTGCATACGTTCACGAACTACAGGGGGTACAATCCGGAAGTAAGCGTAACAGGTGCCAGTACACTGACGCCGGGAGTTGATTATGGCGGGTATCCGGTAGCACGTACGTTCACCCTGGGTTTAAATCTTGGTTTCTAATCAAAAAAGCACGAAACATGAAACGAATTCTTATCTATACAACCGCGGTTATCAGTTTGAGTGTGGCGGGCTGCAGCAAAGATTTTATTGAGCTGGCACCTATCTCACAGAATAACAGCGTGAACTTTTATAAAACAGCAGCTGATATGAAACTGGCCGTGAATGCGGCGTATGGCGCTTTACAATACAGTGGGCAATACTGGAGTGCTTTGCATGAGGTAGCAGAAGTAAGATCAGACAATACGGAGATCCTGGATGTTCAAACAGGACTGAATGTGGTGGAGATTGACATCTTTACCAATCAGTCGGGTAACACCCTGCTAAATGGCATGTGGAATGATCATTACAGGGGCATCGCGCAATGTAATATTGTGCTGGATCGTATTGATGCCATTGATATGGATGCAGCCATGAAAAACAGGTATATCGGGGAAATAAAATTCCTGCGTGCCCTGATGTATTTTAATATGGTCCGCAGTTTTGGTGATATCCCCCTGGTGTTAAATGAAATCAAATCACCGGAAGAGGGCTATGCCTACGGTCGCGAACCAGTAGCAAAAGTATATGAGCAGATCATTGCTGATCTCCAGGACGCGGAAACCAAATTGCCTGTTATCTATACCGGCGCTGATATCGGAAGAGCTACTTCCGGAGCGGCAAAAGCGTTGTTAGGGAAAGTATACCTGACCAATAAACAATGGGCACAGGCGGCTTCCAAATTAAAAGAGATCATTGATAATACGGGCGAAAACAGGTATATGTTGCTGACGGATTATGCAGATCTCTGGAAAGTCACCAACGAAAACCACCGGGAATCCATTTTTGAAGTGCAGTTTAAAAAAGGCGGCACCGGAGAAGGCAGTCCCTTTACGAACCAGTTTGCTCCCAGGGGTTCCGGAGTGAATGTAAGCAAAGTGGGTGCTGGATTGGGTTATAATATTCCTACACAGGATATGTCAGATGCCTATGAAGCAGGCGATCTGCGTAAAGATTTATCACTGTCGCAGGGGTATATGAGTGGTACTAATTTTGTAGCTGTAAAATACATCACCAAATACCTGGATATTCCCTTCCAGGCAAATGATACGGATAACAACTGGCCGGTACTACGGTATGCGGATGTATTGCTGATGTACGCGGAAGCGCTCAATGAACAGGGATTTGTTGCGGATGGAGAAGCGTTTACTTTACTGAACCAGGTTCGCAGCAGGGCTGGGTTACCCGCCAAGACTGCTGTAAATGCTGAGCCCTCCCTGCAGGTGGCTGATCAGGCTGCTTTTCGCCTGGCAATTGAGCAGGAGAGAAGAGTAGAACTAGCCTTTGAAAACCATCGCTGGTTCGACCTGGTACGCACCGGCAGGGCTATTCAAGTGATGGCAGAACATGGCATCACGATTCAGCCGCATCAGCTGCTTTATCCGATTCCGCAGTTACAAATCGATATTAATCCGGCGAAGATCACACAGAATCCCGGGTATCAATAATTGATAAACTTTTTCTCTTGATCAGAATTTGTGTTTTACTATTTCTATGTTGCCGGGCATTACTATGCACCGGCAACATAGATACTTCCATAACCCTGAACCAGTCGGTAAACGGGTATAAGGGTATCTGGTACAGCAACCAGCCTTCGGGTGATGAATATGTATACAAGTACAGTGGCGGTTTGGGTACCTATCCCGCAAATCATTACCCGTTTTCTGTTTATGCGCAGGAAGTGAACAAGACTTTTTTCTGTTATGGTGGTACCGATGCTGCCGGTAAAACCCTGCTGCATATGGTTTCCTATTTTGATCACCAGACAGGAAAAGTTCCTCGTCCCACACTGGTGCTGGATAAAAAAACCAATGATGCTCATGATAATCCTGTTTTGAATATTGATCAGCAGGGGTATCTCTGGTTGTTCTCCACCTCGCATGGCACCAGTACGGTTTCGTATGTGCATAAGAGTAAGAAGCCCTATGATTTTGCTGAATTTGAACAGGTGCAGGTTACCAGGCAGGTAAATGGAGCTTCGAAGCCGTTGAATAATTTTTCTTATCTGCAGGCATGGGTAGTACCGGATAGCGGTTTCCTGAATCTGTTTACACACTACGACCGGAAAGTAATTCCGGATCAACCCTCCAAGCCTCGAAGAACCATCTCGTATATGAAAAGTACGGATGGGGTCAGCTATGGTGAATGGATAGATATTGCCACCATAGAAGAAGGACATTATCAAACCAGCGGACAATGGGGTAAAAAACTGGCAACAAGTTTTAACTATCACCCCATAAAGCCAAAAGAGAACGGGTTGAATTACCGCACCAATCTGTATTACCTGGAGACCAGCGATTTTGGCAATAGCTGGCAGAATGCGAAAGGCGAAACTGTAAACTTACCTATTGCTGAGGTTGATAATCCTGCATTAGTAAAAGACTATGCGGCAGCAGGAAAGCTGGTCTATATCAATGATCTAGCTTTTGATGCGCAGGGACATCCGGTGATTCTTTACATCACCAGTAATTCCTTTGAAGCCGGTCCTAAAAGTGGGCCACAGGAATGGTTCACGGCAGCTTTTAATGGCACAGAATGGCAAATCAGAAAAATAACCGAATCCGATAATAATTATGATATGGGCTCCCTTTACCTGGAGCCGGATGGAACCTGGGTGGTGGTGGGACCTACTGCCATGGGGCCGCAGGCCTAT
>JAQGFW010007072.1:0-10601 GCA_030463445.1 Euplotes aediculatus
GTTTGATTATTCTAAAATAACACAAATGGTTAGTATATAATATTAATATTTTAAATATCAATTTTGAACAAAACTTTAACTATTTTTATATTTAAGGTAAACAAGCTAAAACCCCATTAGTGCTCAGTCGAATTGAGATTATTTAATATTTACCTTATCTTACACTAAAAATGGATATTCAAAGAATAAGCAATTTTTATATTCCAAACGTATCAGTGGCTATTAATAAAAAGAAAAGAACATTGGAAATCTATAAAAATGACTCAGACCAGGAAGTGAACGAAAACGATCAAGTTGATTCGCTTCTTGGAGTAGGCATTACAGACTTTTGAGCTCTAAACAGCTTATATAAAATTTGGTCACAACAGCAGATACAAAGAATATGAACAACTGTGAATTATTGACTGCTATCGAAGCAAATTTCAAAAGCTTTAATGACTTTGCCATAAATAATGAGATGAAAATAATAAAAATTCATATAACGATTCAGATTCTTACTCAGAGAAAGTAATTGAAAATGATATTGAGGTAGTTTAATTATTAACTTTAGTTTGAGATTCATATAATCAAGCAGTTATCAGAACTTCAAATACAATCAAATTCATTGGTTTCTGTTCCTTCAAATAAATTTTGATGATAGTTAAGAAAAGACAAGAAAATATTCCACATAATAATCATTTTTCGTGTAATATAAGATTTCTTATAAGAAGACAGTTTATATATAATTGAGAATGTTTAAGTCTTACTACTGAATATATTTTAATAAAAGTCTTGATTTAGTTTATTCGCTATCAGCATATTAGACAGTATTCAAAAATTAAATCTTAAGGCTAAATTAATAATAATACTAAAGTAAGCTTCTCGATTATTAATTCAAACTTCCTTTTATTTTGCTTTAATTAAAAATAGACTTCATCTTATTTCTCATCTCTGTTATTAAAGTGCGAAAATAAATAATTGAAAAAATAAAATTGGTCTGTTTTTATATTTATTATTAAATGCATCATGCTATCAAATAACAAATAGTTATTTTGTGAAGTTAATTAAAATTTAATAATCATAATAAATGTGCTATTATCACAATTAAATTAATTAATTAAAACATACGATATTAAAATCATTGACATAATTTTACATAAGCTCAAGCTTTTATAAGAATAATCTGATTGAATTTTAACTTTGTAATCACAAATAAAAAGAAATATAATTCAATTAAAATATTTTAAGATTAGTTTTTAAAAACAAAATTGAAAACGATAAATTTAGAGGTTTTGAAGAGAGAAAGCAAAATTATAGAGTTGAAATTTCCTTATAAAGCATCATTCAAAACCTACAAAGGAAAATGAAGGTGTTAGATATCTCCATTAAACAGAAATAAGCCAAAGCATTGAATAATAACTGAAAATCAAGAAGAAAAGGGAGTAATCTATAGGATCTGTTTAACTAAAGTAAAATATTTAATATAATTGATATTAGTTTAGCAAAATAGAAAAAACTTTATTTGATATTAAAATTATATATATGCACAAATAAATTATTCAAATTAAGAACTTATTGTTTTGGCAATAAGAATAATTTTGCGATAAAAGAGCATCATAGTGGAAAATATAAATTTTATCAAATTTATTTTAATGATAAAAAGCTTAACAAAAAGAAATTACAATATTGCCAATATACATAATCTATTATTAAAATTAGATTTTGATGTTATATTCGTATTCTCTAATGAAAAATAATCGCTTTTGTTTTCTTATGCCTTCTTAAAATATTAAGCTGCAAAAATATTTAATTAATGTTTTATTAAATAAAGAGAAACAATAAATATTCAACTTATTCACAATAAATCCTGAGTTTGATTGATAAGTTAGAAATTTGAAACAAATAGTTCTCATTTAATTTATTTTCAAGCTTATTTTATACTAAAATCTTAAAATTTGATAAATATTTAAAATATATAAAGCTAAAAAACACTTTAAAGTTTTAAAGTATATAGATCAATAAATAGAAGTATTTATATTTATGACTAAATAGAATTTATTAATAGACGTTCTAACAACAGAGCTTCAGCTGATTTATACTAATGAGTTTTTTTTAATACTTTTTAATTTCAAAGAACAACAAGAGATGAAAACTTAGTATTATATAGAGTCTGATGAGAGAGTATCGACATTTATGAAACAATCATTTGATTATATATATTGTTTGATATAGAAAGACTCAGTGAGACTATCAAAATAATCATCACTGGTAAATTCTACTGAGCATATTTAATTTTTATCAATCATATTATTTAAGTTGACAGACTTTGTCCGATCGTCTCAGTATGTTTTCAACGTATTGAGCCTGATGTAGTATCCTGAATTTCTTTATAATTTGAGTTTGGTCCAAACCGAAGCTTTGCTAATTAAAATTGGATCTAAGTCTTTCGTCATACAGATCAATGTTTGACTAGTTCCAATTTTAATTAGCGAAGTTTAGGTTTGGACCAAACTCAAATTATAATGAAATTCAGGATACGACATCAGGTTCAATACGTTGAAATTCATACCGAGATGATCAGACAAATTCCGTCAACTTAAATATTAGTCTCATTTCCAATTTCATTTTTGTTATAGGAGTTTATAAAATTAAAAGAGTTGTATAACACATAATTAAAATTAAATATTATTTTATGATTGTTTCAGATCAAATTTTGATTTTTATTTAGATTTAATATTCATAAAAATATGTTCTAATTATTATATTATATTTAAGATAAACTATAGTCAAGAGTATATTAAAAGAATAAGCTAACAGCTTCGATTCATATATCAAAATGTATATTAAAAGTAATTATTCCATGTTATTGCTATTCCTATATTTAAAATAAAAGATATAACTTCTAAAATAATTAAAATATTTGCACATGATCGAACATCGGCTTTAAAATATATCTTTGACTTAAAATTAGTTAAATAGAAATATTAAATATGTCATAAGCATGCAAAATATATTTTATTACGTAATGCTTATATAAAAAAATAATAATGTTAAAATAATTTTAATATTCAAAAATATTTATAGATTGATTTAAATTGATTCTATTCAAATTATGGTAAAAAGTAAAATTAAAATGAACATATCTCAATGAGCGTTACCTTTAATTAGTGTTTGAATTTTATCTTTTTTTCTTTGAATTTCATTATTCAACATCTTTTTGATATCTTGAATTGCACTTTTATATTGTTCAGAATTCTAAATCAATATTTAATAAAAGCTATTATTAAAATGAAGAGATAATACATTTCTTTAACTTTTGAAACTACGTAAAAAATAGTCAAACAATTAATAATTGAAATTTGCTTCATATACTTCTTATTGATTCAACACTTAAACATCTGAATAAATATTTAAATTCATAATATGAAGGGGAACAAAGTCTGCAATATATTTCAATAATATTAATTTTCGGTATATTAAAAAGCCTATGAATTTAGCTTAAGTTTTGCTAGATATATTTAGTATTTACCATCATTTTGGCAATTTACTAAACACAATAAACTTGATTTCATAAACCAGTAAATAAACTAACCAAATAATATAATATATGAACTTAAATATTTTAGATTATCAATTTTAAGTTTAAACTTTCTATTCAATCATAAAATTATCACATAAAAACGAAAATAGTGAATTAGTTGAAATACTGAGATAATAAAACAATAAATTTAAAATTAACTAATTAATACAGAAAAGAATACAAAGCCTTTAAAGTTACAAAATTATAATGATACACTTAAACTAATATTTAAGTTTGTGAAACCTGAATTGCCTTTGATTGAACTATTTAAATGTATCACTATTTTGAAAAGTTATTGTCTAAAAGACTTTTATTTTTAGCAACTTAATGTTTTTAGATTAATACAGAAGTTATTCATTGATTTTCTTTCAAGTGTTAATGTTGTAATTTTAAATTAAGACGAGAAATTTAAAATTTATGTCTTAAATTAGTTTTATCGAACTTAATACAATATCAGTAAAATGTTAGGACAAAGACTTTAATCATAGTTTTCTGATAATGCATTTATTTTTTACTTAATGGATATAATTCAGTTTATATACAAAAAGAACATATAAACAGAACAAAAAGATAATAAAGAATTTTTAAGGTGATTTAAGAAATAATGGCAAAAACACAAAAATAATCAAACTTCAGTTAATTGTTAAAGATAATTTTATATTAAAAAATTAAATAAGAAAATTAAATATGAATGCTTTTTATTTATAAATAGTATTTTCAATTTAAAGTAACGTTTGTTTAAGTGATCAACTTTTATCTAATTTTTTTCAATTTTGGTTTACTTTAAATATATTTTATAATAAAGTTGACTACAAATACCAATTTATATATAATGGTAGAGCTATCATTTTGAAAAGCTCTCGAACATTTTTATGGAAGTTTCAATTATAACTACACAATATTCTTTTATATGTTCCTGCCAAATTTTTTTAAGAAATATTAGCTGGAGGTAAGTGATAAATTTGGATGTTTGAACTATTAATTTTTTGCATTTTTTTAATTAATAAGAAAATTTCCAAAAAAAATTAAAATACTATTGTCTGGAGTTTAAAATCAAAATTATTAGTTTTTTTGATAATTTATAGCATTCGTTCTGTTAAATTCTTATAAAATTTACATTTAATCATATATTTGTAAAATATTAATCAAGATGTCTTTCTAATTCACTGCATCAAAAATGAGTGCAAACATAAAACAGCCAATAGATTCTTATGGATGAGTAACATAGCATAAGAGTTTTATGATATTTTTTAATGATAATTTAATAGTTGTCATGTTCCCAATCAAATTTTCATTTTATTAATTTTTTGTTCTTCATTCTTTTAAATATAATACTATATTTGTTTAGATTTAAATATTAAAAGTTATAAATATATGCCGTTGTCTGTTCCGAATTGAAAAGTTTAAAGCATCGCTTTTTGAAGGGAACATAACAAAAAATATTACCGTGTGTTAAAATCAATTTAATTAAATTTGCTTGATAAACTTTATTAAAATTGATTTAAAATCACATTTATTAAAAATATAATTAGTTTTACAAAATTCATTTGAGCCAAGTAAGAGTTGCATAATTACACTACTTGAACAAACAACGTTTTTACATGAACTTAGTTTAAAGTAAAAAAAACTTATAAATTGCTTAAAAAGGTTTATTTTTATGTTTAATTAATTTGAAAAATACTAAAATAAATAGTAATACTTTACAATGGCAATTTTTACATATTCGAATACTTTCAATATTTATTTTAAAAATAAAACTCAGATAAAATGACTTAATAATGTTATTCTCTCCAAGAAAGCAGTAATATGAGTAATTATCTGGTGTGTATCTCTTAATACAAAGATTTAACTTATTAAAATGCTGAAAATTTTCAATAAAACATTAATGAAAGAATAAAATGATATTTGAAAATTGTCAATAATCATTTATTAAGGTAGCCTAAATCCCGTATCTTTGGATCTGATTCACATAATAGAACAAATAAAATAATTATAATTTAAACACCATTGTTCAAAATAATGGATCATTATTTTTCAAAAATCATTATATCCTAAAGCTAAATCCTGTATAATCGATTCAAGACCTAAGAGATAAGAATCATGATTTTAGTTATAATTTTAAATAACCTTCATTTTAGCATATCTGAAGATGTTGTCGAACCTTTCTATAATAATTTATAATAATACTATTTATTTCGCTTGGTTGAGTAATAAAAGCTGATTTGGTAATGCATAATACGTCATATAATTGGCTAAGTTTAAAAGATATATAGATTGCTATCTAATTAAATTCTCTAAGTATGACCAACACAAATATTTATAAATTAGTCCTAAAGTCTTATAGTTGTTCATTTATCTCAACCAAAAGCTCAAAAAATACAATTAGGCAAATTTTCCTGAAAAAACTTAAACTATCTTAAGAAAATTGAAAAGCTTTGATTGTTTGAAACTCTAAATATAGTCCCATATGAAAATAGACGCTATTGCTAACCATTAGATGATCAAAGTCGAAAGATTAGAAATGAATCATATACTTGAATATATTAAAACTAAAATAATATTGGAATTAGAGATAAAAATATCACAAAGTATAGAGCCCCAATTGGTATTAATTTATGACTGTAATTTAAGTAGCCTACATCATGATTGGTTCAGTCAAACTTCAAGTTGTTCAAACCATAATACTGTGTTTCTGATATAGTTAAAAAAAGGAATTTGATCACCAAAATTGTAAAGTCTCTAGATCGACATCTCATAACTTAAATTCAAATATTTTGTGATATAAAATATTAATAAGTAAAAAGTTTGTATGAAAGTACAAAAATAGCAAAGCATTCTTACTACAAATCAATAAATAGCTTTCAACGATATAATAAAGTACTTGTCTCAAGAAGATAAAGCAAAACAAATGTAAGCTTAATAAAGAGATTGATCTTATTTAAAGCAAATCTTTTTATTGACATCGACTTTAAAAATTATATATTTACATTATCAAAGGGTTGAAATCAACAAATAAGGAATTTTTTATTGAAATATTGACAAGTAGCAGTTTTGTTTTTAGTATCAAAGGTAAATAACGTTCTTAAATATATTGTTTGATGAAAATCGCTGATTTAGTAATATAAATTATAAATTTGAAGCATATAAGAGTACAGAGATAAAACTTAAATATAAAACTAACTTATATTCAAATTCATATTTATTAAGTTATTTTATTTGTTTAAACCATTAGTATGAATTAAAATTAAATCCTTATTGAATTCTTCATAACCATATATAGTAAAAACATTGAAGATGGGATATAATGTAGATTTATTATTTATTTCAAGTGATAAAGCTATAATTTAAAACACTAAGCTATTTTTACCAACAATTTGATTCAATTGTAAAGACTTTAAAAATTGTAGTAAAGTGAATTGGGAAATTTTCAAAGTAATCAATTTCTTATTTTTAATTTTAAGCTTTGAAATTGTTTGAAAAAGGAGGTCCTATCGAAAACAAAATAAATGTTGAACTAAATATGAAGTTATTTTTAATTAATGTATAAGTATGACCCTTTTCAGGATTTATTTTGAGAGGCAATTTTTTAAAGTAAGGAGTAGACAATAAAGTATTAATAAAAAGACTCATATTTGAAATTAAAAACTCAAAGTAATCATAAAATAAGTTATTTTTCATAAGTATTATGAGATTGTTTATTATATTCAGAAATATCTATGGAATCTTTTGAGTAATTCTATTAAATTTTCAAAGTATGATTTATTAAAAAATGAAATAATTAATAATTAATAAAATAAATGGAATATTTGAAGGAAGGCAGATTACACTGAAGAGGAGATATATTCATAAAGACAAAAGGAAGGCTTGAATTTAGCATTATGTCCTCAAAGACCTAGAATTCTTCAGCTCAATCCCAACTTTTGAGATTTTAGAAAGAGTGACCAGTAATGATAATTAGGTCGGATATTTTTTATTTGATTAATTTTATTAAATAAATTAATTTAACCTTTTATATTTGCCTAAATATCTGCTCCATTAATTGTGATTTATAATTTTGAGTTTATTTTTTATAAGAATTGTATTTAAATTTCCAAGAGCAATATGCATTGATATTTCTATATTCTTATTTTTTATCTTTCAAAAGCTTTTGGTACTTTCAAAGTTATATATCAGCCTTGAAATACATACCCTGTCTATTTATAATGGTTTCAATTCCATATTTTTATTTACTAAGAGTTCAATCTTCACAAACGATTAGTATATTTATCTTTTTAATTTAAGTTATTAAGAGTAATAATACCTTAGCACTTGTCTAAATTTAAGGTAAATAAAGTTTTAAAACATCTTGTTTGTTATAAGCAAAATTTTGATTTTAATAAAATTGGATTAATTATAAGCAAAAGAATTAAATACTTAGATAATCAGAATATTCTTATTGAACCTAATTTTAATATGTGTTTTGGAAGAGGGGTTTATGACAAGAATTAGGATATTAACAATTGGGAAGTAGGCGCCATACGAGAGTTTGGCTGATTATGACAAGGCAGATGAATTACTTCCGGCAATGAACAGAATGCATGGAGAAAAGAATGAAATACAAGAAAAATTCTGTTCTTGAAAAATTCATTAGAAAGATCTAAAAATTTCAATGAAGATTTCTGCATGATGGTAATAGATTAAATTTTATGTAATGAGATCTCCTATTTTTATTTAAATATTTATTTCTAATCTATTTTTCCATCTTCGTCAAAGGCGTCTTAGTATTGTTGGTACTCTGAAACGAAATCGTTCTGGTTCTAACCTTGAAGGGAATATTTATTTTTTATTTATAATAATTTCATTTTGCTTTAATGACTGGTTATATTTAGGCACTTAAATTATCTTATATTTACTCAAAACGAGAATAAGGTAAAGATAAAGCTAAAATTATATAGTAAATTTTTTTTTTTTTTTTTGCAAATTAAAGTATAAATTAAGAGTCTATGCTAAGCATCAAAGAATAACTCCAATGAGTGATCTGGTAATAATAAATTTAGCAGACTTTAAATTAAATGTATGAGTAAGTCATTAATATTAATAGAATGATTTGCATGTAAGGTTATGCATAAGTCTTATGTAATCTCATTTATGGTTTATTATTACAATTTTAACATAGTTTTTAGGTAATTAAATTTATTTTAAACTTCAAAAACTTTAAAGTCTAAAAATCGACTTATAAAGAATTAATAAATTAAAATGAAGCTAACAATTGATAATTATAATTTATAATCTTTAGTTAAGAATAATTTTAAGCTTTGAACTATCATATTTAATTTTGCAAAATTTTTAATAAACTTCACTTTCTTATAAATTCTGATGATGAAATGATTATCATTTGTACTATTAATTATATTTAACGGTTTAATAGAAGATAATAAGTTTTAATTGATGGGGTTATTATAGTCTGTTGATACTGATTATATAAATAATAATGAAGCAAGAGATATTAAGCTTATACTCTTTTAAATTTTCTCATTTTATTTCATTTTTTAATAAAAATAATCAAATTTTAAATTAATATACAAACTTCGACATTTTCTTAAAGTACAGAAACTTTAAACTTCATAATCTTAATTATGATTAAAAATTTTCATATAAGTATCAAATTTTTATTTGCAATAAGTGATACTATCAAATATTAAAAATGATACTTTATCTCTTTACGATTCAGACTAAAAACAATAATCTGGAATATTATTAGTAATTACACTATTTTTAATTAGATTAACTTTTTTAAATAAAACTTGTTTTCAGTTTGAAGTTTAAAATATTAAAGTTTTTAAAATGGAACTAAGTCTTCTTGCCATAAGAATAAATAGAGAAAATATTATCTTAAATACCTTTTGATATTCTATTGCTTCCTTTGCCATACTTTTAATCTTACTTTCCATTTCTTTTATTTTTTCAAGAACTTGTGTTGGAAATCTACATAATTCAAATTTTTGACCATAAAGTTCTTTAGGAATAGAGTAGATTTGATCCTCCTTAGATTCTTCATTTGATTTTTTAGACCTTCCACTCCATTTTAATATCTTATCAAGAATTTGCTTTATCTCAATCTTCGTGTTGATTTCAAACATGATCTTTAAAATATTCATAACATATTCAATTCATTTATTTTGAATCCTCCCTAACAAATGAAAGTGGTTCATATTGTGGAATATGATTAGCTTTAATTTCGAATTCATTGATTCTCTCTGACTTCATAGTAATTTCTTTTAGGGTATTTTTGAGACTTTTGTATTCATCATCTATTAGATTCTTTACTCTTTTGTACGCTTGATAATGCTTGCTCTCATCTTCTTTTGTGATGCATTCCATTTGCTCTTGGAGAATAATGAGCAATTTTTCTAAAGATTCCAAAATCTCAATGTCTTCTTCAAGCTCCTCATCTAAGAAATACTGGTCGTCATCAGGCTCGTAAACTCATCTTAAGTGAATCTCTCAATAAAGTTTTGCTGGAGTATTTTCATCAGTTTTTACATACATAATAGCATTTTGATGGCATTTTGGCTGGGAGCACTTCAATTTACTGAATCCATTCTCAACTTTAGTAATAACATCGTTTATATTGCAAAGCTCGTTGGTGATTTCTAGTTTATAGACTATTGCATCGAGAGACTCAATAAGATCAATATTTTTCAAGTATAATAAACCTTTAGTTAGCTTTGAATTATTTTGATAGCTTCTGAATGTTTGTTCTAGTTCAGATAACTTCTCCACAGCATTTTCAAGGACTTCAATTTCAATTAGGTTTTCTTTAGAATCTTCGGCTGATTGATCTGTAGTTCTGCTCTGCTTGAACTTGCCTTTTGAGTTTTTTCCTTCCATGATTGGCTGCAATTAATATTATATAATCGTTAATTTCAATACGGTTATAACGTCACTCTTAGTCTATCCTATCCAACAGCAAGTACTCAAATAAGAATGAACATGAACAGCGATTTTAACTCAAATATGAAGGAGCTGAGCAAAAGTTGAAAATATAAATAAAAATTATATA
>JAQGFW010007099.1:0-23409 GCA_030463445.1 Euplotes aediculatus
CACCGCCATTTTTCGCATCTAATGGCTATTCAGCCCCTGGGACTGATTAAATGGGAGGATGGTGAGCGCGCGCAAACTATCATCCGCGAAACGATCGCCGAACTGGACCGGGTTGGGCCATCGCAATGGTGTGGTTATTCCTATGCCTGGCTGGCCAATCTGAAAGCCTGGGCCCGGGATGGGGAAGGAGCCAGAACTGCCCTGGAAATTTTCGCCAAAGCTTTTTGTTCGGTGAACAGTTTTCATTTAAATGGCGACCAGACAGGGAAAGGGTATTCAAGTTTCCGATACCGGCCCTTTACGCTGGAAGGTAATTTCGCGTATGCATCCGGGTTACAGGAGATGTTATTGCAGAGTCATGCAGGGTATATTCACCTTTTTCCAGCCATTCCTGGCGATTGGGCAAACTGTAGCTTTACTAATTTCCGAACACAGGGAGCATTTCTGGTGGATGCAAAATATGCTGGAGGTCGCCTCGAAAAAACAAGTATTCGATCCGAAAAGGGGGGCAATACAAAGGTTTGGCTTGGTCCGGGAAACTGGGGGATCAGACAACAAAAATCCTGCAAAACAGCACTTACCCAGGAAGGCTGGCTGACAATTGACTCAGAGAAGGGTGGATCTGTGGAAATTTACCGGCTGCAATAAAATTTCGGGATAAAATTTTTAAATAGCTGTTGCTGCTATTTGGCGTTTTTTAAAAAATAAACCTCCTGTTTTACCTCAAAAAATATGTTTTTATAGACAGATAATTGCTCGTTCCATTTTTCAGGATTGTTCCAAAGATTGTTAAATGCCTGACGAACAGCAGCCCTTGCTTTCGGAACATCCCGTAAAATCATAAAGGAATAAATCAATAAACTATCCTGGTGTTCTTCAAACAATTCCAGGTAGGTTAAGAAATCCTTTTGCGGCAATAGGAGCTGTTTCGGGCTGCTTTCTGTCATCATTGCTTAAAAAGGGTACAATAAATCCATATATTCTGAAGAACCACTAACCATATTATATAGACGAGATCTAACTAAGGTTCGTTTTACGAATGCTGTTTTTTTTATTCAAATTAAATACGGACGATTCTTTGACTGTGTTCGTTTTACATAATTCATTTTTTTCTTTTTGAGATTGGCTTCAACTTTGCACCCATTTTTAAAAGCAACAAGATCCTATTGTAAAGGCCGGTAATTGGAAGAGTAAGTTTAATTAATGTTCGTCCTTTAAACAAATAGCGATTCCTTGAATGGAGAAAAATGAAAATAACAAGCCTGACTTTAATTATTTGGTTAGGGCGGCAGCAGGTGGCAATGAAGAAGCATTTCGTGAAATTTATGAATCTATTTCCTCTAAAATGTATGCGATCTGTATACGTTATGCGGGAAACAGAGCTGATGCGAATGACTGGTATCAGGATGGTTTCTTCAAGCTGATTAGTAATCTCCCAAATTTTCGGGGCGATGGATCATTTGAAGGATGGGCCAGAAAAGTTTTTATTGGCGTATGCATTGATCAGTTAAAAAAGAAAATTGTGCCACTGATTCCTATTGATACAGAATTGAATATTGCCATCAATGATTCAGTGTATGATAAACTTTCTTTAGATGATTTATTCAAAGTAATTCAACAGTTGCCTGATTTTGCTCGGACAATAATTAACTTAGCGCTGATTGAAGGTTACAGTCATGCTGAAATTGCTGAAATGCTCTCGATTACGGAAGAGGGAAGCAGATCGCAATTGTTCAGAGCCAGACAACTAATGAAAAAAATGATTCAGGCGGATAATGGAAACAAAGGAACAATTTATTAAGAATTTGGACGATTACAAGTTGGAAGCACCATCTGAAATTACAGCTGCGGTGATGGATCTTTTTTTTGCATTGGCGAATCCTTCTACTTATGATCCTTCAAATTTATATCAGAAATTAACGGAGTATGTTGTTCCAGTGCCCGAATCTCAAACAGGTTGGGTTTTTTATCAGTTTTCCAGGATTGGATTAAGAAAAAACACCCCTCCTAAATTATTCAGAAAAGCCTCTGTTGCATCAGTATATTAGCTCACTTAATAAATGTTATTAGTGCTTTTATCAGTGCCGGATCAATTGGCAGTGCCGGATCAGAATAAGTCCGGAGATTTCCCGCACGATCAGTTGGGGCCTGTTTGAAAACATGGTTCATACCCTTCAGGATAAGCAGTTTTGCTTTCGGAGAAGCAGCAACAAATGTTTGAGCATCGCTCAATTTTACCTGTATATCATTATCACCCTGTATAACCAAAACCGGTATACGAAGCCCGGATAATAATTGGGGCGGATCTATTTTAAACATATCCATCCAGTACAGTTGCAATCCCGGGTTGAAAAGTGTCTGAAGGTAAGGCGGTACATCTCTGGCAGTAAGGCCTTTTTCAAGGCTATCCAGGATCGAATAGGCTTTCTCTTTCATTAGCGGAGGCTGGCTTGCCAGCTGATCACGAAGAAGCTGACTGGCCTTAACTCCTAATCCATTCAGGGAAATGAATTTATCGGCAGCAGCGGCAGCCTGTAACCCCATTAGGGCTCCCTGACTATGTCCGGCTAGCACAAGGCTTGAGAATCGTTTATCTTTCCTTATCAGGTGTATCCATCTTCGGATATCTTCAACTTCCTCCCCGAAAAGAGTTTCCATATTAATCCTGCCAGCCGGTTGACTTAACGCGATCCCTCTTTTGTCGTACCGCAGACTGGCGATCCCTGCTTTTGCCAGTTCGTGGGCAAGTTGTGTGTATGCATTGGTATTCAGATTGCCAATAGGGCCGTTTCCGTTTCTGTCAGTTGGCCCTGAGCCCGCAATAATAAGTACTATTGGCACCTGCTGTTTTTCCGGAATTGGAATACACAGGGTTCCTTTGATCTGGATACTGTCCAGGTGGAGTGCGATTGAATCTTCCTGAAAATAGGTTGTTGATTGCCCAAGACCCGGAGCACTTACAAGGGCTATTAAGAAAATTAACAGCAGTCTGTACATCGATATTCCATTTGTTTAAAGATACGAGGCTCTTCCTGATTGAACTATTCTGTAACTTCCTGAAACCATGCCAATATTTGATTTCCACATTCATCCCTCCCTCAAGGAATTGTTAGCGCCTGCATCAGCAGGAATGACGCCCTGGTCAAGGATTGAAGCAAAACTTTCTATCGGAAAATTATTCGGACAGGAAACGCAGATTGGCATTAACAGCCTGTTCAACCATGCACTCAATTCGCAGGCAAATCTTAGCCAGTTGCAGCAAGCGGGTATTAACCTGGCAGGTGTTGTGCTCTATGCTATTGAAAAAAATATTGCCCGGGGTGTACTGGACAGAAAAGTAGCCAGCAAAGGCAGGATCAGGTTATTGGATCCGGATATTTTAAAAGAAATCCTGACTGCGCCTTCGTATTATTCCTGGACATGCAGGAATATGGACTCATTGCTGAACAATGCTGTTAGTCCGGGTGGCAAAGCACAATTCAGATTTATCAATTCCATGGCTCAATATCAGCCTGCCTCTACCACCATACATGGCATTTGTCTGGTGGAAGGGATTCATTGTTTTATGGATGATCCGCAGGCTGAAGATGCGGAGCAGGCCTTTTACCGAAACATGGATGATTTTCAGAATCGATACCAGACTACCATCCTGGCTATCAATCTGGCACATATGCAGGCTGTACCTTTTTTTAATCATGCTTTTGGGATTCAGTTTATTCAGGATGAATTGTTTTATCCAACAGGTAATGGAATAACGGAAACGGGTAAGCGAATAGTAAAGGAGTTGTACAGGCGGAATATTTTACCGGATCTGAAACACCTGAGTTTTGTTGCCCGCAGGCAACTAATTCAATTGCATAAAACTTCCTATCCGGGTTTTCCATTGTTGTGCACCCATGCAGGGTTAGCCGGACTGAGTATTCGTAACCGGTATGCACAACTATATGAGAAGCCGGTAAAGCGGGATGGAGTCTGGGAAATCCGTCATGTGAAGCGAAGAGGTCATTTGGCACAATCTGCGTTTAACCATAGCAGTATCAATTTATATGATGAAGAGGTAGCGGACATACTGCGGTCTGGCGGATTGATTGGATTGTCTATGGACCAGCGGATTCTTGGATTTCCCGGGGATACGATCGGATACCAATGGAATATGTTGCCAACGGATCTGGAATACATCTCCCAGGCGGAATCTGCTGAATTCTTTCATCCCTATACAGATCCGTCGGACGTTCCCATTAGTAAGGATCCGGAAGCTGCAATGACAGGCGATGAAGTTCAGGAACAGGAGCCGGTTACGTCAGAAGTTCATTATTCCTATTTTATTAACCAGCTGATGCATTTTCTGCGGATAGCAAAACAGGCACGAATTCCGCTCCGCAAAGCGATCTCACAGATTTGTATCGGTTCTGATTTTGACGGACTAATTAATCCGATTGATTGCTGCAACAATGCCACTGAACTGCCACCATTCCGTAAGGAGCTTCACCGGCGGTTAAAAAGGGGCAAAAAAATCTGGGAACAGGCTGGTATTTCAAAAACGGAGGTGGATGTAGATGAATTGGTGGAAGGGTTGTTTTATGAGAATGCCCTCCAATTTCTCCGGATTCATTTTAACTAGTGCATCCAGTTGGCTTTTCAAATTTTTGCCATTGGCCTATAAATATGATTTTGTACCCCATTCTCAATTTGGTTCGGGATTAAATTGTGCATCATTGATCAGCATGCGCTATTTATACTCCATCATATTTGTATATGTATACCTTACAGGATGCAGTCATTTATCTGCTTCCAGGTCAGCCTTAAAAATCATTGAAGTGGATTCAGGATGGGCGAATAATTCTGTCAATGCTGTAATATTTCGGAAAAACTCACTGGTTACATTTAAGGATACTCAATTCATTGCATACTATAGTCCGGATGCTTATTTGATACTTGGTAAACGTGCCCTTACTACAACCAGCTGGCAACTACAGAAAACCAGGTATAAAGGGAATGCCAGTGATGCTCATAACAGCATCAGTATTATGGTTGATGGCGATGGTTACCTTCATGTGGCATGGGATCACCATAATAACCCGCTTCGCTATGCAAAATCAGTTGCTCCGGGGTCTATGGAACTTGAAGACCAGCAACCCATGACCGGACTGGAGGAAGCGGCCGTTTCTTATCCGGAATTCTATCAATTACCTGAAGGTGACCTGCTTTTTTTTTACAGAAATGGTGGTTCAGGTAAAGGGAATCTTGTGATAAACCGATACAATCACAGAACAAAAATCTGGCAGCAACTACATTCAAATCTTATTGATGGAGAACTGCAACGAAATGCTTACTGGCAGGCATGCCTGGACAGCAAAGGAACCATCCATCTTTCCTGGGTATGGAGAGAGAGTCCGGATGTGGCATCCAACCACGATCTCTGTTATGCACGGTCCAATGACGGTGGTATAACCTGGGAAAAATCAACCGGGGAAATGTATGTCCTGCCAATAACTAATAGAACTGCTGAAATTGCTGCACAGATTCCTCAAAACAGTGAACTCATCAACCAGACATCGATGGTTGCTGATGGAGACGGCAACCCCTATATTGCAACGTACTGGCGTGCACCAACAGATTCAATTCCACAATATCAGCTGGTATACAATTCCGGAGATCAATGGCATATCCGAAATCCCGGTTTTAGAAAAACGCCGTTCAGTTTGAGTGGCATGGGCAGTAAACGCATCCCCATTTCCCGCCCGCAAATTATAGCCGGCCGCATTGGGAATAAAGCTGCTGCTGTACTCCTGTTCCGTGACGAAGAAAGAGCCAGCCTGGTATCGGCAGCTATTTGCAGAAATCTCCGTAAACCAAAATGGCGTATAAAAGATCTGACCAATTTTCCCGTTGGTGCCTGGGAGCCTTCCTATGATACAGAATTATGGAAAAACCGACAGGAATTACATCTTTTTATTCAGGAAGTAACCCAGGTTGATGGAGAAGGAATCGCTGATGTAAAACCAACGATGGTTAAAGTGTTGGAGTGGCAAAGGGTATTTAAATAACTAAACAATTCAGACCAATGTATAGCTATCGCAAGTTTTTAGTACTTATATGCTCCATTCTTTTCTTCGCCTGTAGCAGTTCCAAAACGACAGGCAGTTCTGCCGGGCAAAAGGAAGTTGTGGCTATTATCCATAAAGTAAATACCTATTGGCAAACTAACCAGTCTCCGGCACAATGGGCATTCTGGGATATTGCTGCTTATCATACAGGAAATATGGAAGCTTATTTTCTCACTAAAAATGAAAGCTATCGCGCGTATTCTACAAAATGGGCCGAACACAATAATTGGATGGGTGCGAAATCTATCAATCGGACAGAATGGAAATACAGCTATGGAGAAAAAGAGGAATACGTGCTCTTCGGCGACTGGCAAATCTGCTTTCAAACCTATATAGATCTTTATAAGCTGGAAAAAGATGAAAAAAAGATTGCCCGGGCAAAAGAAGTGATGGAATACCAGATGAGTACAACCAAAAACGATTATTGGTGGTGGGCGGACGGTCTTTATATGGTGATGCCAGTTATGACAAAACTATATTCAATTACCGGCAATCAGCAGTATCTGGAAAAGCTCTACGAATATCTGAGTTTCGCCAATAGTATAATGTATGATTCATCAGCCGGATTATATTTCCGTGATGCCAAATACGTTTACCCTAAGCATAAAACTGCGAACGGAAAAAAAGATTTCTGGGCAAGAGGTGATGGATGGGTCTTTGCCGGTTTCGCAAAAGTGTTGAAAGATTTACCATCCAATGATCCTCATCGGCAAGAGTATATCCAAATCTATAAAAGAATGGCAGAGGCATTAAAAAATTGCCAGCAGCCGGAGGGATATTGGACACGCAGTTTGTTGGATCCGGAACATGCACCCGGACCAGAAACCAGTGGAACCGCTTTTTTCACCTATGGATTTCTTTGGGGAATCAACAATGGCTACCTCGATGAAAAAACATATGCACCGGTAGTACGAAAATCCTGGAACTACCTCACCCAAACCGCCCTTCAGCCAGATGGCAGAATAGGGTATGTACAACCCATTGGAGAGCGGGCCATACCCGGACAAATAGTCGATAAAAACTCAACTACTGGTTTTGGGGTAGGCGCTTTTCTGCTGGCAGCGTGTGAGCAATACCGTTACTTAAACCGTTGATAAGATGCGTGCCTTTTTAGTCCTTTTCTTTTCCTGCCTGGTGTTAAACCTTCACGCCCAAACAGTTTTTAATCTGAAAAATCCGGATTACAGGCTGAGTCCGCATACCGGAATGACAAGACAGCATTGGAAGGATGCTGCGCTTTATTTACTGGATGGAGCTTTTCGCCATGTCAGCAAATTGGAGGATCCAATGGTTTTTCCCAGGCAAGCCGGCAAATCCTACCCGGTAAATCCTTCACAAAATGTAACTGAAAAACTGGAAGGCCTGTCCCGAACCCTTTTTTTTGCAGCTTCGCTTTTAAAAGAGGAACCGGAACTTACAATTCAAAATATAGGTGTGGCAGCATATTATCGCCACCACTTGAAGCAGTTGTTAAATCCATCGTGTCCGGCTTATATTAAACCCAGAACAAAGGAAATGAACTGGCCTACCCAAACACTTGTAGAGCTGGGTGCTATTTCCGTTTCGTTGTTTGCAGCACCGGAACAACTTTGGGAACCGTTATCAAAGGAGCAGCAGGACTCCCTGGCTTTCCTGATGTTGAGTTATGCAGATGGGCCCACTGTTGCCTCCAACTGGAAGTTCTTTAACATATTTATTTTCAGCTTTTTCAAATCGAAGGGATATCTGATTAATGAAGATCTGATGGAGGAGTATCTCCAAAAGTCGCTGGATCATTACCGGGGTTATGGCTGGTACAATGATGCTCCCGCCTATGATTATTACAGTATGTGGGCATTTCAAATGTATGGTCCACTTTGGGCACATGTATTCGGGAACCAATATTATCCCCGGTACGCCCAACAATTCCTCAACAATTTTAAAGATGTAAAAGACAATTACCCTTATCTCTTTAGCAGGGATGGAAAAATGATACTTTGGGGGAGGAGCATGTCGTATCGGCTGGGCTCGGTTATTCCTTTTCCTTTAATGGGACTGGTGCAGGATTCCGGAACCAATTTTGGATGGATGCGACGAATTGCATCCGGGGTATTATTGCAATTTTTACAGCATCCTGATTTTCTTAATGATCATGTGCCGACATTGGGCTTTTATGGAGCTTTTGAACCAGCTGTTCAGCCATATAGTTGCCGGGCAAGTGCTTATTGGATGGGTAAAGCCTTTCTGGGACTGATGGTGCCAGCGGACAATCCATTCTGGACAGCTATCGAAAACGAGGGTGCCTGGGAGAACGAATTAAAATCAGAACAGGTAGTTAATAAATTTCAGCCCGGATCCAATATACTGATTACTGATTATCCAGGCATTGGTGCATCAGAAATCAGAGCCTGGTGCCATGTGAAAGCAATTAATGTCCGCGAACCATTTCGCGCCAGCGAAAACTATAATCGACTATCTTATAACAGCGCATTTCCCTGGCAGGCTGATAGTGTAAGCGGAGTTGTTGCTATGAATTATATTATTAAAAACGAAGAACAGGAATGGGAGCCTTTACGATTGTACAGCTTTAAAAAATTCGAAGAGGAAGTTTATTACCGCGATGTAGTACTGGAGACTGATTCCTCTATACGGATGCAACTGGCAGATATGCCATTGAAAAACGGGATTTTACGAATTGACAGGAACCTGAGTACCACTGCAACAGAATTCCGGTTGGGGCATTATGCGCTACCGGCAATTAATGGGCCAATAAAAAAATCTACCCGTCGGGTGGGCGGCGATGAAATAACCATCATCGATAATGGCAGGTATCAGTTGGCAATGGTTCCCTTAACCGGTTGGGATTCGGTGGTGGCAATAGAAACCCGAAATGTGCATCCTGAATCTAAAGAAAGCATGGTGATTAATGCCAGAGATAAATTCATACCTGAAAAAACACCGGCCATTTATGCAACACTTCTCCTATGGAAAAAATCCGGAGAAGATTGGACTTCCCAGGAATTGGATCCGGTAAAATCAATTAAGGCGGATAAAAAAGATTCTGTTGTTCGGATTCGTTTCCGTAACGGATTGGAAAAAATAATCCGGTTTGAGCCTGCACCTCCCCCTGTTTACCAGAAGTATGAATTGGTATGGTCGGATGAATTCAATACTACCGGCAAGCCGGACAGTACTAAATGGGGGTATGAATATGGGTTTGTACGCAATAATGAATTGCAGTGGTACCAGCCGGAGAATGCCCGTTGTGAAAACGGTTTGCTTGTCATTGAGGCCAAACGGGAAACGAAACCGAATCCCAATTATGAAGAAAGTAGTAAGGACTGGCGCAGAAACCGGAAAGAGATAAATTATACGTCAGGCTGTCTTATTACAAAAGGTAAAGCAGACTGGTTATATGGTCGATTTGAAATGCGCGCCCGAATCGATATAAGTGCCGGCCTATGGCCTGCCTGGTGGACTCTGGGTATCAGCAAACCCTGGCCTGCGAATGGGGAAATTGATATCATGGAATACTACAAAGGCAAGTTGTTGGCCAACATTGCCTATCTGGGTGCTGACAAAAAACCGGAATGGTTTTCATCTATCCGGCCTACTGATAGTTTGGGAGGAGAAAAATGGGCAACACAATTTCATACCTGGCGGATGGATTGGAATGAAAACTACATTACTCTTTATGTGGATAATCAGCAACTGCTTAAAGCCCCTATGTCATTACTAAAAAACCGGGACGGAACTGATTTTAATCCATTCAAACAACCGCATTATATGTTGTTGAATCTTGCCATTGGGGGAATGAATGGAGGAGACCCATCCGGCACAAGTTTCCCCCGTAGAATGGAAGTAGACTATGTACGCGTGTGGAAATTAAAATAAATGTCATAAGTACACATATTTTGGTTTTTTCAATTCGAATGACTATTTTAGTTCCATCGTCACGACTGCTTGCTTATGTCAACACCTGTTGCAGATATTCAACAATTAATTTATCGCGTTGCTGTAGAGCAGGACGAAGATGCCTATCGTAGTTTATTTCTTCATTTTTATCCGGATGTCAGAAAATTTGCCTTTTTGATTGTAAAAAACCCTCAATGGGCGGAAGAAATCGCAAATGATGTACTGATAACGTTATGGCGTTCACGAGCCGGGATACCTGAAATAAATAATATAAAGGCATGGTTATATACAATTACCAGAAATTTATCCTTAAATGTTCTGAAAAAAGAACGCCGCCTGCAGTCGCTGAGCCTTGATCAGATTGATGTTGACGTTTCCCTGTCTGCTATTCAGCCGGATGAAGTTTTTGTAACAAGGGAGATGAAACGTAAACTGGAAACAGCTATACAGGAATTACCTCCAAAATGCCGCCTTGTTTTTAGGTTAATAAAGGAAGACGGATTCAGTTACGGGGAAGTAGCCCGGATACTGGATATTTCTGTGAAAACGGTGGATGCCCAACTGGTTATAGCCACCCGAAAAATCACCTCCGCCATACAATTACAATATGGCGTTAGTGCCCGCTAAAAAAAAGTAGTCAATAGTTTAGGGAGTTTTCTTTTTCCTGTTGTCATCTTATTAAGAACAGCACAATCTTCTCCATGAATGAACAAAGAACCATACAATTATTAACACGGAAAATGGCAGGAGAAGCCAGTGCTGAAGAGCTGGAAGAGCTGGAAATGCTGAAGGCATTGTTTCCGGATAGTTCCTATTGGGATGAGCTGCTGCAATATGTTTGGCAAAGCCCTGTTGAAAACGAGGAAGAGAAGGATGCTGCATTGGCCTATGAGGCACACAGAGTCCGTTTTCAGCATGATTTTGCAAAGGCGGAGGAGTTCGAGGTAGAAACTGGGTTGGGGCAAGTACAGCAGCTAAGTGCTGTCACTAACAAAAGCTACTTATTACATTGGCTTATTGCAGCAATGCTAACGGGTTGTATGGTAATTCTCTTTTGGCTGGATTCAAAACAGGGAAGCAAAAAGCCCCCCGAACTTGCAGCTTCTACCAGAATAGAAACATCAAAAGGAGCGAGAAAAAAAATCACCTTACCTGATAGCACAATTGTATGGCTGAATAGTGATACACAACTTAGTTATGATGAAAATTTGAACGAAGGAAAGGAGAGAAAAGTGAGGTTATCAGGAGAAGCATTTTTTGATGTGGCGCATAATAAGGATCGCCCGTTTATAATAACTACTGATAAAATTTGTATAAAGGTACTTGGAACTGCATTTAACGTAAAAGCATATCCGAAAGACAGCGTCACTGAAACTGCACTGATACGCGGCCTGGTGGAACTAACAGTCCGGGATAGGCCGACTCAGAAAATTCTTTTGCGACCGGCTGAAAAAATATCGGTTGTTGAAAATAATCAGCCAAAGGAAGAGGAACGGTCTCTTCAATCAAAACCAATTGACAGAAAACTCATTTTGGAAGATATAAAAGCAGTGGCAGTTGGAGATCAGGAGATTGTTCAGGAAACTTCCTGGACGAATGATATGCTGGTTTTTAAAAATGAATTGTTTGAAGAAATGGTGCCACGACTGGAAAGATGGTACAATGTAACAATAGAGATACGATCTGAAAAACTCAGAAAAAGAAGATTCACCGGCATATTTAAAGAGGAGCCTTTGGAAGCTGCACTGGAAGCATTGCAGCTCATTGAACCGTTTCGATACCAGATTAATGAGGAAAGAAGGGTATTAATTGAATAACACGTAAAAATCACCAGTACACAACATCGCTACTTAATTTCTTAAGTATACCATTGATTGAAAAAAGAACGGGAAAAGCTGGAACCTTTCCCCGTTTGAAGTTCAATCGATTAACGCAGGCATGCCTGCATGAACCAGATTGTTTAACCTAATGATGTGAATTTATGAAAAAACCGTTAACCGGTTACCCGCCTTGCCCGGGTTTTACCAAAACACTATTGCTTATGTGCAAATGGACATTCATTTTTATGTTCCTTGCCTGCCTGAAAGTCTCTGCCAACGTGTTCTCACAGAACACCAAAGTGAGTATTGAAGTACGAAATGCTTCCTTTAAACAGACTTTGAACATCCTGGAACGAAAAGGAAATCTGAGATTTCTTTACAGCGAAGGGATGCTACCGGAAGGTAATATTCTTTCATTGACTGAAAAAGACACTCCTGTAAAAGAGATACTGGAGAAGATTTTACTTAATACAGGCTTAAAATACAAGCTGGTAGGTGAGTCTTTGGTAGTTCTTTCACCCGTTGACCTGATCCAGCAGGATATTCGTCTGAAAGGAAAAGTAACTGATGAAAAGGGGGTCCCACTCGCAGGCGTCAGTATTACCGTATCAGGTAAAGCAACCGGTACTTCCACCAACGCAGAAGGGGAATATGAAATTACCGTACCTGAAAATGCCAGAATAACCTTTTCTTCCATTGGTTTTGCAAGTCAGACTGTTGAAGTTGGTACACAGGAACAACTCAATATCACGCTTAAAACAGACGAAGCTTCTGCCAGAATGAATGAAGTAATTGTGGTAGGATATGGTACACAAAAGCGTTCGGATATTACCGGTGCGGTTGCTTCGGTTCCCAAGAGCCGGTTTTCACAACTTCCGGTTACCAACGTAATGCAGGCGATTCAGGGTACTGTGGCTGGAGTAAATGTAAGTACTCCATCCCAGGTACCCGGACGAACAGCAACAGTACAGGTAAGGGGAATCAACTCCATAACCGCCAATAACTCACCCCTAATTGTTCTCGATGGAATTCCGCTGGCACCTGATGCAAGCACCAATGACATCAATGCAAATGATATCGCTTCAATGGAAATATTGAAAGATGCATCGGCCGTGGCTATTTATGGTGTAAGAGGTTCAAATGGTGTTATACTGATAACCACCAAACGGGGTGCAACTGGCAAACCAATGATCAATTATAATGTCTACACCGGTGTTGAAAATATTATCAAAACGCTGAATCCAAGCAGCCCGGAGCGGTATGTTCAGAAATGGGCCGATTACAAAGCACAAAATGGATTAAGTGATACCACTATTCTGCCGAATCTTTTCGAGCGGAATAACTACTATGCTGGTAAAACAACCGACTGGGTTGATGCTGTTACTCAAACCGGACGGCTGACTGATCATAACATGAGTATTTCCGGTGGAACAAAAGATGCCAAATATTATATCTCCGGAGAATACCTGAAACAGAAAGGTGCTGTGCTTGGGTACCAGTACCAGCGGATCAACCTGCGCTCCAACCTGGATGTACGGATTACCGACTGGTTAACGGCAGGAACCTCTTTCTTTTTCAACAACAACAATACCGATGGAGGAAGAGCAAATTTTTACCTGGCAACGAATATGAGTCCGTATGGCCAATTATTTGACGCAAATGGCCAGTATACGCTTTTCCCCATGAGTCCGGAATTGCTTTATCTGAATCCATTATTGGGAACAACAACAGATCGTATCGAACGCAATAATAACCTTACCGGAAATGCTTATGCGGAAATAGCACCTGGTTTTGTAAAAGGATTAAAATACCGGATCAATGCATCCTATACCTACAATACATCCCGTACAGGTGGATATGAAGGAAGAAGTATCAATAACCAATTGGGTACAGCAAATTCATTTAATTCGGAATCCAAGTACTGGATTATTGAAAATATTCTGTCTTATTCCCGCGATTGGGAGCAGCATCATTTGGACCTGACCGCCTTATATAGTGCGCAGGAAAAATTGTATTACTCAAACAGTTCTTCCGCAACAGGATTTATCAATGATCAGCTTTCTTTTTACAATCTGGGTGCAGGAGCTACGCAAACGGCCGGATCTTTTCAGGATGGAAAATCCAATCTATCCCAGATGGGTCGGATTAACTACTCCTATGACAGCCGGTACCTGCTAACGTTAACGGCCAGACGAGATGGATCCTCCGTATTTGGTGCAAATACCTCCAAATACGGCCTCTTTCCTTCCATGGCTGTAGGTTGGAATATTCACAATGAGCAATTCATGTCGGGTGTGAGCCTGGTTAATAGTTTGAAATTGCGGGCTTCCTACGGTAAAACCGGTAATGAAGCCATCAATATTAATGGTACGGTAACAACTGCAGGAACCAATCGCTTCCCATTCAACGGAGTGAGTACGATTGGTGTATTGGCCAGTAATCTGGGCAATGCGAATCTGCATTGGGAAGAAACAAAAGGCCTGAACCTTGGATTGGATTTCTCAATCCTTAAAAGCCGGATCAATGGTAGCATCGATGTGTTTAATACCAATACAACCGATATTCTGTTAAGAAGAAATATTCCGATTATTACCGGGTATGGAAATATTCTTGACAACCTGGGTAAAACAAAAAATACCGGTATTGAACTTATGTTGAACACCGTAAACATCCAGTCTGCTGATTTCCGGTGGGAATCTTCCATCAATTTTGCGTCTTATCGGAATGAAATCGTAAGCCTTTATGGAAACCTGGATGAGAACGGAAAAGAAATCAGTGATATTGGAAATGGCTGGTTTATTGGTGAACCACTGCGCGTGATCTTCGACTATACGCTGGACGGGGTTTGGCAGGAAGGAGAGGATCCCGCTGGTGTGGATCCGTCGGCCAAGCCAGGATACCTGAAATTCCGGGATATAAACGGAGATAAAAAAATCGATGCAAACGATCGAAGTGTATTAGGCTCACGGCTGCCTAAATGGACCGGTGGTTTAACAAATACCTTTCATTACAAAAATTTCCACCTGAATATTTTTATTCAGACATCACAGGGAGGTTTGCGCAATAATGTAAACCTGACATTTGCGGATGAAGCACATCGGATCAATATTCCAAGGGAAGTGGATTACTGGACACCTGCCAATCCAATTAATGACCGCCCTTCACTGAATGCCGGCGCAATTGCGGCCAATCGTGGTTATGGATACCCCAAGGATGCAAGTTATACCCGCATTAAGGATGTTACATTGAGTTATACCATGCCGGAAAAAGTGTTGAGTAAAATCCGTTTAGCGGGATTGACACTTTATGCAAGTGGAAGAAACCTTCACACTTTTACTTCCTGGCAGGGATGGGATCCGGAACAGGATTTCACTTTCCGTGGCTCCGGAGACTGGGTGAACAACTATCCACCGGTACGGTCATTTGTATTCGGAGCTAATATCTCCCTTCGTTAATGTTCAAAAATCAGTGTCATGAAAAAATTATCAACCATATTGTTGCCGGGCTTTATAGGAATAGTACTGATGGCTTCCTGCAGCAAAAGTTTTCTCGATGAAAAAGTGTATTCATCCTACGCGCCAACAACCTTGAAAGATGCATTGGGATTTGAGGCATCACTGGCTGGATTATATAATCATTTCAGTCAGTTTCATACCACCTCAGACCGGCAGGGCTGGCTGAATGTATGGCAAACAGGAACTGATATTGCCTATGCCGGGCAACAGGAAGGAATTGAAGTACCTTACTACAACTATCCATTACTGGTATCAACGGATGCAGCCGCCTCTTTTACCTGGAGCTGGGCCTACCGCATGATCAATAATGCCAATATTATCATCAAGAATATTGAAGATCCGGCGCTGTCAGGTATTTCTGAAGAGAGTAAAGGGTTCATAAATGGTGAAGCACGATTTTTCAGAGCCTATGCATACAATGTACTGGCTACCTGCTTTGGTCGGGTTCCCCTGGTAACTGAGCCACTTACCGCCCCAAAAACAGATTTTACCCGTGCACCATTGGATGAAGTGAATGTATTAATTGAAGCAGATCTTAAATATGCAGGAACCAATCTGCCGAATCCGGGCGGACTGGGAGCTACAACCAATTCTGCAGGTAAGCCGGCAGGGAGAGCACATAAATACATGGCCATGCACCTGCTTTCAGAAGCCTATCTGCGAATGGATAAAAATGACCTGGCAGAACAACAGGCAGAAGCAGTTATCAGCAGCGGATTCTTTTCATTGAATACAGCACGTTTCGGAAGCACCACCATGCCAGGTGATGCATTTTCTGATATGTTTATTTATGGCAAGCAACGTCGGGCACAACAAAACCGGGAAGTGCTGTGGACACTTGAAATGGAACATCCGGCATCAGTTATTGGTGGTATAACCAATAGTCCGCAGCATCGCCGGGTATGGACCGCCGCCTATTATCAGATAACGGGCATGAAACTCGCTGATTCTCTGGGTGGCCGTGGATTGGCTCGTTTACGCCTGAATGACTGGGTCGTTTATAATTTGTATGAAGAGCAGGACATGCGGAATTCATCCTATAATTTCCGCAGAAGGTATACGTACAACGATCCTGCACGTCCGGCTACTTTCGGACAACCGGTGCCATATGCAGGATTTGATACCATATTCCGGGTAGCTCCGCATACCACCAAATGGTTTCAGTTTGACCCTAAGGATGAGTTTGGATTTGCCATGATAAAGGATATCATCCTGATGAGATTGGGTGAGACCTATCTCTTAAAAGCAGAAGCACAATTCAAACAGGGAAAGCTGGAAGAAGCAGCAACTACCCTGAATGTATTACGTGGCAGGTCGAATGCTTCTGCTATCACGGCTGCAGATGTTGATCTTGATTTTATTTTAGATGAACGGGTGCGTGAACTGGTGGGCGAAGAAAACCGAAGAATGACGTTGATGCGTACAAAAACCCTGGTGGAAAGAACACGCAGGTTAAATTCCGTGAGCCCGATTAATCAATTGATCGGTATAGAGGACAAACATTTACTACTACCGATTCCACAGGCTGAAATCAATCTGAATAAAGATGCAGTATTGGAGCAGAATACAGGCTATTGAGTTTTTTCATTACTAAGCAGTCATAGAACCGGGAAGTGTCTACTTTCCGGTTATTCTTAAATTCAGCATATGAAATGGGACAAAATACTTCTTGCTTCCTGGTTGCTCCTGCCGCTTGGATTGCTCGCCCAATCGGGGGGATACCTGTTTACCTATTTTACGGGAAACGGAAAGGGCGAAGAATCGATTCGTTTTGCGCTAAGCAGGGATGGGTATAGTTACCGCGCATTGAATGCGAATGAACCGGTTATATCCAGTAAGAAAATTAGTTCAACAGGAGGGGTCCGTGATCCGCATATACTGCGCGGGCCCGATGGCAGAACGTTTTATATGGTGGCAACGGATATGGTTGCAGCAAATGGCTGGAATAGCAACCGGGCCATGGTCTTACTCAAATCAACAGATCTGATTAACTGGACATCCTCAGTAGTAAATATTCAGCACCGGTTTCCAGGCAATGATAGTTTATTGCGTGTTTGGGCACCTCAGACGATTTATGATAGGAAATCACGCCGATTCCTGATTTATTTTTCAATGAAACATGGAGCGGGACCGGATATTATTTACTATTCCTATGCAAATGCAGACTTTACCGATCTGGCAACAAAGCCTGAACAATTGTTTTATCATCCCTCCGGAGATGCCTGTATAGATGGTGATATAGTTGAGAAAGATGGCCGTTTTCATTTGTTTTTTAAAACGGAAGGCAAGGGTGCCGGTATTAAAAAAGCAGTATCCGGACAATTGACAAAAGGATATGTGCTGGAAGACCGATACCTGCATCAGACAACGGATCCGGTTGAAGGCTCGGGTATATTTCAATTGAAAAAATCAGGCGAATGGATCCTTATGTACGATGTGTATACGAAGGGTCGATACCAGTTTACGAAATCAGGAGATCTGAAGAATTTCAGCGTAATTGACGATTCGGTTTCTCTTCCTTTTCATCCAAGGCATGGAACAGTGATGCCGATAAATGAGTCGGAATATCTGCGACTGGAAGCAAAATGGGGCACAAATAATCCGGTATTGACCGGATATTATGCTGATCCATCCATACTGTTTTCTGAAAAGTATCAGAAGTTTTACATGTATCCTACCAGTGACGGATATACGAATTGGTCAGGTACTTCCTTCAAAACCTTTTCATCTGTTGATCTGGTGAATTGGAAAGAGGAGGAGGTGATACTTGATTTACCCTCACAGGTTATTTGGGCGAACCGCAATGCCTGGGCACCTTCGATACTAGAGAAAAAAATAAACGGACAGTATAAGTATTTTTTCTATTTCACGGCAGCGCAGAAAATTGGAGTGGCGGTAGCAGATCATCCATTTGGACCGTTTAAAGACCTGGGGCATGCATTAATAGATCAATTTCCTCCCGGGGTAACAGGTGGCCAGCAGATCGATCCGGATGTGTTTACAGATCCGCAAACCGGCCGGACTTACCTGTTCTGGGGAAATGGATACCTGGCGGGAGCAGAATTGAATGAGGATATGACGAGCCTGAAAACGGAAACGATTACAGTGTTGACCCCTGATGCCAGTTTCAGAGAGGGAGCGCATGTCTTTTACAGGGCAGGCCGCTATTATTTCATGTGGTCGGAGGATGATACCCGAAGTCCGAACTACCGGGTGCGATATGGAACAGCATCCTCACCATTGGGTGGAATTCAGGTGCCATCCAATAATATCGTGTTACAGAAAGATACCGTGGCTGGAATTTATGGCACCGGTCATAATTCGGTGATCCAATTACCTGGTAAAGATGAATGGTATATTGTCTACCATCGGTTTAATTATCCCAGGGGAATAACAATGGGAGAATCGGCCGGGTATAACCGGGAGGTTTGTATTGATTCGTTAACGTTTGATAGTGCTGGAAGAATCCTTCCTGTGAAGCCAACACTTAAAGGGATACTGCCGGTAAAAATTAATGCAAAAAAATAGTCGATATGGATGAACGTGAATTAGTGATAAAATGTGTGCAGGTGATTGAAGAACACCTGGATGATGAGCAGTTTAATGTAAAATTACTGGCGATGCAGGTTGGGGTGAGTCATTCGGGTTTATACAAAAGAATAAAAGCTGTATCAGGTTTGTCGGTCAATGGTTTTATTCGCCGGGTTCGATTGCACCGGGCCGCGGAGATTCTGGCACATACCGATTACAATGTTAATCAGACCGCCTGGCAGGTGGGCATTTCCAGCATCAAATATTTCCGCACGCAGTTTGCCCGCCAATTCGGAGTTCCTCCTTCCGTTTACAGAAAGGACGTCAGAGAGGTGTCGCCATTAGGAGGATTTTCACCAATCAGTTAAGGGAGCAGAAAAATTCAGGAGCAGGGGGGTATTTCAAAACCGGAGGTGGATGTAGACGAATTGATCCAAGGGTTGTTTTATGAGAATGCGGCAAGGTTTCTAAACAAGTGGTTTAAATAAAAAAACCTGCTATATTGTACTACCCTTTAAACCGGGTTCTATGAAAATGAATAAACGTATTACGGCTGCCTGCCTGGTGGTTTTTTGTTTGTTTAGCCTGACCAGTTGCCTGAACTCAAAAAGGATTGACAAGTTTGTAACCAAACATTATGAGATTACACCTCCTCCAAAAAAAGTAAAACCGGTTGAAAATATCAGCATCAGTTCTCCGCTTTCTGTTGCTGGTCCCCAATCCTTAACAACCGGTAAAACCTACAATTGGCTGCCTCTGATTGTATATATTGAATTTCATTATGCAATGACCTGTACCCTGAATCCGGAACATGCAATAACGGTCTATTCAAATTCAATCCATAAATATGCTGCCAAAAAACTCAGCAAAAATTTGGGTAATAAACAGTTGAAGCTATCAATTGAAAAAATACCGCAGCAGTTCCAGGTACTGGATGAAGGTCATATGATATTCATCGGTTTAGCAGTAGCCTGGGATAAAATCACAATCGGGTCGGTAGATAAAACCCTGGAGGTACGTTACCAGTTGCTGGAGAATGGTGTGGAAATCAGTTCAGGTACGCTAAGTGAATCCATGCCCGATTATCTGGTGCGGGTAAAGCCTACTGTTAAACAGCAGGATATTGCTGCCTATTTCAGTAATTATGAAAAAAATATTACCATTCTTAGCCAGCGTATGGCGGATCAACTGGAACGAAAGTTATTGGCGGCTCCATAATTTAGCCTTCTCCATCCAGATATATTAACGAAACGAAAGAAAAAATATTTACTATCTTTCGGTACGTTATGAAATTATTCTTTTTATCTATATTTTGTCTTTTTATCTATTCCTTCCACCAGTTTGAACCAACGCATTTTTTAGTTCAACCGCTTTCGGCTCAATACCCACATGACACAGGAATAGAAAAGGACCCGGATGTATTGTATGTGGAGCAATTTGAATCAGATACCAGCGGAATTTTTGCCCGCTACGATGATGTAAAAAACAGAAAGGGAATTTTTACCGATCCGGATGTGCCAAAAGGAAGCCAGGGCAAACAATCCATCCGACTCACCAATATCGGAGGAAAAAACGATGGGGCACATCTGTATAAAATGATCCAGCCGGGCTGGGACGACAGCCTGTTTATCCGCTATTATGTAAAATATCCGGCTATCTCAAACGGTTATATTCATCATGAAGCAATTAAAATAGGAGGAAGTTATCCCGCTATTCCTTACCATATGGGACAGGCGGGTACCTGCGGACAGGGGGATACCCGTTTCTCCATTTCCTATGAGCCCAATAATGAGCCGGAAATGGACGCCTATCTCTACTGGGGCGAAATGCGCAGCTGGAACAATGGCAGCAGTTGTTATGGAAATACGTTGGTGAATAAAAGCAGTACGGCGCAACAGCTGAAATGGGATGAGTGGCATTGTATCGAGATAATGATCAAACTGAATAAACCCGCCACTGCCAGAAACGGATCTATTCGCATCTGGCAGGATGGGAAAGAAGTAGGTTATTGGGGAGAAGGCTTTCCAAATGGTCACTGGGAGAAGGACAGATGGATTAATGATCCGTCTGGCAAACCATTCGAAGGTTTTCAATGGCGTTCCAATCCCCTGCTAAATTTCAACTTTCTGCGAATCGAACATTATGATAGTAAGAGTCCGGTTGGCGAAAACCACTATACCAAATATGATCATCTGGTCGTTGCAAAGCGATACATTGGTCCTATTTCGGAAGGCAATCGCAGGAAATAGGTCGGGTGCTGATGAGGATATTATCGAAATAACGTTCCTGCTCCTTTACAGAACCCTTGTTCCAGTAATTTTCGAAAAAAACAGCATTGATTCCATAGGAATCGGGCTGAAGATTCCACGAGCCATGCCAGTTTAAATCGTAGCGCGCACCCTGCAATTGACCATCTACCCAGAGTTCAAAAATGCCATCTGATTTTCCCGGGGTATTCAGCTTTACATGTGCTACTATGCAGTACCATTTTCCGGTTTGGTCATTTTGAAAGAGTGGCGTGGTGCCGTGTACACCACCCATCCACCGAAGATTAGCAAAATCATTGTATTTGGTACTGGCCAATTTACTGTCTGTGCTGATGCCGCTTGCCGGATCCATCACCAGGAAATTCCAGGTAGCCGGTTTCCCGCCCGACCAGATGTGTGCAATCATTCCCTGCTGCCAGAACTTGCTGGCAATTACTGTAGCGCGGCTCAGTTTATCACCGCCCCCACCTTCCCATCCTGTCTGATATTTGATATCAATTCTCCAATAGATCTCACGGAATGTACTGTCGGGCATACTGGCATATTTCATTCCGGGATCCGGCGACCGGCCAATGGCTTTCTGTAAAACGCCGGCTTCAACCTCCCCTTCCTGAAACCGAACACGCATACCGTGACTTCCATTGCGCCCCACCCCGGCTTTTCTTATAAACTCACCCTCATCAGTGTCATATCCAAAATAACGTTCCCTGATAGGGAGCTCCGATTCGAAATCATCGCAGAAAATGATGCCAGGCGCATTCCGTATACTGTCACAGGGTAAGCAGTTCTGGCCAACAGCCGTAATCTGCGAACAACAAAGAAGTGCCGCCAGAAGTCTGCTAAAGCAGCTATGATTTATCCGGATAGTCATTTGATAAAAGATATTTATCTAAAAATAAGGAAATGAAAGATAATATTTAAAATACAAAATATTTTGAAAGATAAATGAGCTTAATTATATTTATACCTCTTTAAAATGACCAATCCACATGCAAAGATTGACACCTGCCTGTTTTAAATGGATCCTGTTGCTGCTGTTTACGGGATCCACCCTTTGCTTACAGGCTGAACCAGTTTCTGGTGATGAACTGCCGGCACTGGTGCCTTATCCCCGTTCTGTTCAGTTTGGATCGAACGCAGTTGCTTTAAGTGAGTTTACCGGGATCTTTTTGCCGTCCTCTGCCAGTGCGGCGGATCGCTTCACGGCAACGGAACTCTCTGCTGTTATAAAAGAGGAATGGGGCTTGCAGCTTCCGGTGGTTACCCATGCCAAGGGGAAGCTAATACGGCTGGAGCGGAAAAAAGACAAAGAACTGAGGGAAGAAGGATATGTTTTATCCGTTCATGCGGGAGGAATACGAATAACTGCTCCAGGGGCAAGTGGACTATTTTATGGAATGCAGACACTGCTGCAAATGATCCGGAAAAAAGAGGGAGCACCGGTTGTGCAGGAAGCATCCATCCGCGACTGGCCCGACACAAAAGTGAGAGCAGCGCATTATGATACCAAACATCACCAGGATACCAAAGAGTATGTAAAGCAGTTTATCCGTGAACTGGCAGGCTATAAAATGAATATGCTGATCTGGGAGTGGGAAGATAAGTTTCTCTATCCCAGTCACCCGGAAATCGGTGCTCCCGGTGCTTTTACCATGGCGGAGATGCAGGAACTGACCCGGTATGCGCAGCAGTATCACGTGCAGATTGTACCCCTGGTGCAGGGGTTGGGACATGTGGGATTTATCCTGAAATGGCCCCAGTTTGCTCATCTGAGAGAAGTCCCGGCATCCAATTTTGAATTCTGTCCGCTTAAAGAAGAGTCGTACAAATTGTTGATGGATCTCTGGAAAGACGCGATGAAAGCAACACCCGGAGCAAAGTTTATCCATATCGGATCAGATGAAACCTATGAACTCGGAAAATGCGAAAACTGTAGTAAAAAGCAGGCAGAGATAGGCCGAAGTGGATTGTATCATCTCTTTTTAGGTAAATCGGCAGAAATGCTGAAGTCATCCAAAAGAGGCGTGATGGCCTGGGAAGCTCCCATGGGTTGGGCAAAAGGCCGCCTGAATATTTATCACGGTGAAGACAAAGCCGTGCAGCATGCTCCGGTGGTTCCGCATAAATCCTTAATAATGACGGAATCCTATAACTATGAAACACCCGATCTGAAATATGCGAAACAGGCAAAAGCGCTTGGTTATTCTGTGTATGCCTATGACCCTAATCCGGGTATCGAACAATTATTTCTGCCCTATTTTTTTGTGAAGAAGGG